>ML411865.1:0-59435 GCA_005239525.1 Nicotiana knightiana | reverse complement strand
TCTACTACTATAAAGAGAGAGGTCTCTCCTTAGTTAAAAAAAGATCAGGAAAAAAGACGATTGGAAGGAAGAACTTCAGCAATTATTTTTCCTCTTGGAAATAATTTAGGAGTGTCTTTATGATCTCTTTTTGGATTATCTTCAAATCTTTTCTCTTAAAGAGTTTTTGGGTTCAAGTGGTTTGAGTTTTCTGTTGTTTGTTGTGCGTTGGCTGCTTGTTGCTGATTTATCATAGTCGAGTTTCCAATGTTTTGTGCAACTTTGAGTTCACCATTGCTGCTTTCTCTTTGAATCTGCAATCTAGGTATATTCTTGACTTTGTAATGTAGAAACTTTATTGTAATGAATCATATGATGCAAATTTTTGGTCCAGTAAGTGAAGCATGAAGTGTAGAGTTTATTTCAGTATTTCGGTTTCTTTTTACATCTATCTCATACTTACAAATGTTTGATTTGTCCATTGTGTTAGAATGGTATATTTATGTGTACATTTATTTCGAATTTTGAAGATTGTAGCATTCCAGTTGGTATAGTAATTTCTCCACAAGACGCTTTTCCCTGAAAGTTCTCACTGAAAGTATATGATTGCATAAAAAAAAAGTGGACTTCTATTCTCAAGGATCCTTGTCTTTACTTTCTTTTTCCAATTACTTCAGGTGCTTAAGCCATTCAAAAGGATTTAAGTTCTAAGATAATTTGTTGAATGTTTAGATTAAGAAAAAATAATAAATAAATTCCCATGTTATGTCAAAGAGTTTGGGGTTATTTTATTTCTACTCATAATGTTTGAGTTTGAAAGTAAGTTCACCATGATGGTCATCAGTGGGGCCTAGCTTTAACTAGAAGATATTTATAAAATATTTCGCCATTGTTTTATTGATAGTATTAGTTAACTCATGATATTTTATTTTAAACTTTATATTACCAAGTAAACTGCTTGTTGAGTTGGTAGAAGAATACTGCCAAAAGGTCATCGTATGTGACTATTGCGGAGGCAACCACCAAAGCTTTGAATGTCAAACAAGTAACACATTCTTCTATGCGGGTTCTAGAAAAATGAATGACCTTGAAAAATTAATTAAAAAAATCAGTCAAAGGTCCATTACTTGTGAATATTATGGTGGAAGTACCTTACTCATGAATGCCAACTCGGTAATTTCTATTCTTTAGGTTTATCAAATGAATAATCTAATGTTGTTTCTAGTTCTTGCAGGCTTACCGATTCTAGTGAATATGCATGCAATATGGAGTGAAATCAATAATCACAAAAGAATCAAAGTACTGAGTGTCAATCATCTCAAGAGGAGAATATAAACTTGAAAAAGTTTTGCATAATTTCATAGAAAATACTGATGAAAAATATGCACAGAATCATAAAACCATTACATATCTAACAATAAAAGTAAATCAATTAGCAAGTATGACATTCTCCTTGAATTTTTGTGGCGGGATTTTAAATGAAATTGCATCTTGTGAGGATGGACCAATTGATAAAAAAATTGAGCTTTGTGAGAAAGAATCTACCACTCATGATGAATATCTCGATCCATTCGAGAAGGCTGACAATAAATGTTTGTTTGAAAATAAGTGAATAGGTGATGAGTGCTTACTCCAGTTTTCTTATTCACATAAATTGATAAAGGAATAAAACGAGAATGCCAAGGTCATTATACGCACAAACCAAATTTTCAATGACCATCATCCTCCCATTTATTTTGACTCCATGATCCTCGGAAAAAATACAAAATAGAGTTAAGGATCACCCTATACAGTTATTTGTCCGCTCAAGACAAGGAGAAGAAAGAGAGGAAGGTGAGAAAAAGAAATATATTTTTGATATTGTTATCCAAGTGTGATCCACGATGAACCCCAAAGAGCGAAAAAGAAAGAGAGATTCGGAATTGGGCTCAGAGTTCACAAGCTCCAGAAGAAAAAGAAAACATTAGGAGAAACTCCTTACCTCAACTTGCTTTATATTATTTGTCATGGGGACATGACAATATTTAAGTGATGGGGTAGAGGAATATATATTTGTGTATGTTTATATTTTTTTGTATAACTTCTTTTATACATCTCCATGGATTTCTTCGTTCATTTCTTTGTCAGGGTCGTAATGTTTGAACGGAACACTTTCTAGAATTTTTAGTATATAAGTCGGGTAATAACTTAATTTTTTTGAGAATGAGATTTTGAAAAACGGGATTAATTAAGTATCATCCATGTGTTTTATGAATATTTTTACAATCTCATATTTATTTATTGGTTATTAAAATTATAATGTTTGTTGATTCCAAGTGTATGTGTTGTCAGGTTATATTGCCAAGTTCTCTAGCTTATTCAAAAATTTAGAACTTGTCTTAAATGTGGTTCGAGACGAAATTCTTGGTGGATTTTTGAGTTTAGAAATGAAAGTATGCCTTCCTTGTTGAACCATACCTAAATTAACATGCCTTAATTATATTTATTCCTTGTCAACCTCTTTGAGCCTAAATAAATTATTCCTTATTTTTTTGATAGCCAAACTTTAACCCTTAACCTATTTTTATTATCACATCTATTTGTTCACCCTATTTTCTTTTTGGTGCTTTGAAAATTCCAAAACTAAGGACTTAAATTTCGCATGTGCGTAGATTAAAACGACTTAAATAAGGCGTGACTGCCACACCCTTTTTCTACCCCGAAAAGATATGCGTGTTGTGCATCGTTGTGGGTTAAGGAGTTTTCCCAATTAAAGTGACAATTTCGAAATAGGGATTATTTTATTATCCAGAGTCGCCACTTGGAATTGATTTTGGGTGTTCCAAGTCACCTTTTATTCGAATCCCTATTCCAAGGAAGAATGGACTCTTTTATTATTTGGTCTGCGAAAATAAAGTACGGGTAAAGAATTCTGTTGGCCGGAAAGAAGGTGTAAGGTATTTTTCGAGTCCCGTGGTTCTAGCACGATCGCTTTAATTGACTTAACTTGGCTTGAATTAATTTTGGAAAAACTTTATTTTATATTATTTTCATGTTTTTCCTAGGTCCGGTTTTATTGCTTGGTTATTTAGAATTATTAAAGAAAATTTTGGATGATAAAATGTCATAGCCACACTTTGCAAGTGAATGCGTGATTGAGACGAAGTTTATTAATCTTGTCATAACAGCACTACGCAAGCGAATCCATCGTCATGCCAAAAGATAATTAACACGTTATTACTTTTTCAAAACATTACTACACTTGGATTTTAGGAAATTATTAAAATGCCACTATCGCGCTACGCAAGTGAATCCGCGATTATAGCAACCGATTAATTAAATTAGAAATTAATTAAAGCCATTGAATATGGTATGAAATTTTCAAGATAATTTATTCAATGTTAAACATCACGCTACGCAAGCGATTCCGTGAATGAAAAAGTTAAAGCGCGCCTACTAATTGCCTAACGTAAAACTTTAAACCCCACTTCCATTCCAAAAGTACAAAAAAATAATTCTCACCGTCACCTCTTCTTCTTTTTTACGTACTTTCTTTGAAAGTACGTGGAATGACCTAACCTTCATGATCCCCTTTTTTTAATTTTTTTTTTGTATTGCTCTCTAGTACTTGTCAGGCACTAGAAAATAAAAGACTTGAATCTAAAGAAAAAAACATCTCATGGTAGTAGTAAGAAAATTAATCTGAAGTAGATGTTTATCAATCCCCGACAACGACGCTAAACATTTTACGAGCTCTTCACATATATGACTTTTCTGCTCGTACTCTGTCAAATTATAGTAAAGTTTAAGATATCGTTCCACGGAGATTAGAACCACCTAAGCTATAGATTTTTATTGTCATTGTAACTATTTGAGAGAATCAAATCGGTGAAAGGAGTTGTTCTTAAAAATGTAAAATAAAAGCAATAAATATTTTTTTTTTTTTGAAAATAAAAATAGAGGTTGGGATACTTTGAATCAGCAAGATAAAATCATTATAATAAGATAAAAATTCTATTACTTATTTTTTTTGTTTAATGAAATGATTGATTATTTCTAATTCAACCAAATCACATAAAGTAACTAATTAATAACACCTCTTTCGGTGTCACGACCCCAAATCCTAAACCGGTCGTGATGGCGCCTATCGTGGAACTAGGTTAGCCAATAATCACATAATTATAGTTTCTTTCCAAAATCCCAACCATTTCATAAAGTATATAGAATTACTAAATCCATTCGGCAAATAAACAATTAAACAGTCCAACCATCCCCAAAACACGGAGTCAACATGTCATGAGCATCTAAGAAACATGCCAAAAGGTATACTATTATAGTACAAAACCTCTGAACGAATAACTAGATACAATCATAAGAAGGGAAAACAAAGATGTTGCGGATGCTGAACAACTACCTCTATATCCCGAACTCCTGGTCCGCACGGAATAGATGGCTAACGCCCAGTATCAACACATATATTTGCACACAGGGGTGCAGGGAGTAATGTGAGTACGCCAACTCAGTAGTAATGAGAATAAATCAGGTCTGAGCAGTAAGAAACACATAAAAATCAATTCATCAATTCACAACAAGCACAACCTTTCTTTCCAACAATGTATACGTTAAATCATCACGCTTAAAAGCCGATTTCAGTAAAAATCGTTCGGAAATATACTTGCCAATAGTTTCAATATAACTTTCAAGAAGTTTAGGGTAAAAATACAGAAAATCATAAAAAGGCCCCTCGGGCAAAACATATTTCATAAGATCAGAGTGAAAGTGGTAAAATCATAAGTAGCCCCTCAGGCAAAAACATATATCAAAACCTGCCCCTCGGGCATGCCTCACTGTCACTCATAATCAGCCCCTCGGGCATATCTCACAGTCACTCATAATCATCCCCTCGGGCATACCTCACAGTCACTCATGCCTCCCAGTCACTCGGCACTCGTCACTCGCACTCAGTATGTACCTGCGCTCACTAGGGATGTGTACAAACTACGAAGGGGCTCCTTTAGCTCAAGCACTAATATCAAGCCACCTCGTGACGTATCATATCCTCAAATCAGGCCCTCGGCCTCACTCAGTCAGAACCTCTCAAAAGCCCCTCGGGCGTATCATTAAAACGGGGTACTCGACCCAAAAGCATAATTTTATATCTCAAAGAGTGTAAATAAGGCTGAGTTTTGAAATCAGTTAAACATAACATGACTGAGTGTAAATCATAAATCAATAGTGAGGAAATAGAAGTAAAAATCCCCCAAAGAGTCTAAACAAGTCGGCACGAGGCTCCAATCATGGCTTATAGCCGAAATATATCAATAATTTTTTAACACAATTTAATATATGGTTTAGAGTAAAAGACGCAACTCAATAGTTGCCGCGGAGAGGACCAACTCCAATCCAAAAATCAGTGCGTGCCACATACTCGTCATCCAACATGTGCGTCGTTCTAAAAACAGTGAGAAATATGGAGTCCGGGGTTTCATACCCTCAGGACAAGATTTATAACAATTACTCACCTCTACCAGGCCACAATACTAATCCGTGATGCTCTTGCCCCTCAAATTGGCTCTCAATTGCTCCGAATCTAATCAAAACCAGTTTAACATCATTAATATACGCTAAAGGAACAAACCCCAATCGAAAACTATTAATTTATACAAAATTCTCGAAATTTGGCCAAACCCGAGCCCCGATCCCACATCTCGAAATTCGATAAAATTTACATCACTAGAAACCTCGTCCTCCCACGATTCTATACATACCAAGAACACTAAAATCGGACCACAATTTCCCACTCAAATCCTCAAAAGAAAATTCTAATTTCCATGCACTTATCTTCCCCAAATTTTGGATTTAATTTCAAAACATTTCCGGTTTAATTACTTAGAAAACGACATAGAAACGAGTTATCAAGTTGAAAAGCTTACCTCCAAGTAATTCCCTTCTATTTCCTCTTCAAACCCTCTCAAAGAGCTCCCAACTCGTTCAATAATAGAGGAAAAATGAACTAATCTCGCAAAAATGGCCTTTTAAAATATTCTGCCCAGCAATTAAATTTCCCTCAGTGTGATCGCATTTCCAGGGATGCGTTCGCGATACACAGACCAGCCCACTCTATGCGTTCGTGTACAAACACATGCGTTCGCATAGCTCAAACACTCATCCCCCTTCACGCGCATCAGAACACCTTATGCGATCACGGACCTTACCCACGTGATCGCATAGCATAAAAAGCCATGCTGCCCCAACTAGCCTATGCGATCGCATTCTTACCCACGTGATCGCATAGAAGGACACCAGAACAGAACACCAGCAAATTTTTTCAACTTCCAACATCCAAACCTGATCCGTTAACCTGAAAAAACACACCCGAGGCCCTCAGGACCTCAACCAAACATGCCAACATATCCCATAACCTTATTCAAACTTAGTCGAGCCCTCAAAACACCAAAAACAACGCAAAAACACCAACATTACATCAAATTCAAGCCTATGAACTTTGAAACTTCTAAATTTCGCCAATGATGCCGAAACCAACAAAAACACATCCAATTGACATGAAATTTTGCACACATATCCAAAATGACATTACAAACCTGCTCCAACTTCCGATTCCATTCTGACCCCGATAGCCTATTTTCCACTGCCGACCGGAAATCGCCAAAAACTATTTTTTGCCAATTCAAGCCTAATTCTACTTCGGACATCAAAACTTCATTCTGAACACACTTCTAATTCACAAATCACCTAACGAAGCTATCCGAGCCATAAAATCCACATTCCGAGGTCGTTTACCAATAAGTCAACTTCCGATTGATTTTTTCCACTATTGAACCAAGTTAGGAGACTAAATATCTCATTTCTCTCCAAAAATTGCTCTGAACCCGAACAAGCCAATCTAACACAACATAGTGAAGCTGAACCATATATAATGAAGCAGAAATGAGGGAAACGACGCTAAACTCTCAGAACGACCGGCCAGGCCGTTACATTCGGTTACTGTAGTCAATCGATTAACAGTGAAATAAAGGCTTTATTTAAAGAATGACCACTTATTTTTAAGACATCACTTTATGTAAATACAATATATAAATAGCACCGCTCTGGAAAGTAGGGACTTTGACTACTTATTTGCACTCTTTTACTTCAAGTTTAGCTCAAAAATACTTAAAGGTATTCCCAAAAACTGATAAAATGTGCTTACTTGCAGGACTATTGGAATATGAGTCAAAGAGATGAAAATCAACTCAAGAAGGAATATTTTTGGACAAGGACTAAAACAAAGAAAAAAGAGCAAAGTGCGGACCGCACAATATTGAGTGCGGTTGCAGACCATGAAGAAACACTGACAGATTTCCTTTGCAAAGTGCGGAACACACAATTATTGTGCGGCTGAAGAAGATGATGCTCAGAGAGATGGAAGTCTGGGTCCATGAAGAAGTGCGGACTGCACTATTATTGTGGGGCCGCAGAATTCAAGAATGCGGCCGCACTCAGAAATATGCAGTCTGCATAAGTCTCTCCTGTCAAGCTCAAACTCAAGAGTGCGGCCGAACTTAGAATTTGCGGTCCGCAGAATCTGAAGAAGTGCGGCCACAACTCAAAATTGTGCGGCCACAGAAGTCCATCTGGTCAAGCCAACTTCAAAGTGACGACCGCACAAAGAATTGTGCAGCCGCAGAATGTCCCCAGGGGCTATTTTGTCCGATAATTTCAAGTGGATATAAATAGTTCTTTCTGTCCAATTTAGGTAAAGTTTTGAACTCCAGAAAGTAGGTACCCGTTTTTCTTTTACTGCTTTGGGAAACTTTATATTAGTTTATCATTTTAACATTGGATTTTCATCTCTTTATCACCTAGTATGACTTTAATCTTATTTTCTTCTTTAGTTTCTTAAATTTTATCTATGAGTAGATAATTCCTTAGTTAGGGCTGTGACCCAACCCTAGTGTGGGTGCCTAATGGGTGTTTAATTTAGGGCTTGTTTGTGATTGGGTGTGTGATATTTAGCCTAGTTCTTGCTTCAATTTTAGAATTAATGGTTGCAAACATTGATTCAAGCCTAATTGACCGAGTCTCTACTTGAGAAAGAAGACTAAGTCTAGGAAAACTAGGCTAACAAGAAATTAGGGTGAACTCAAGAAATTGATAGCCCCAACTAAAGGGTTGAATCTAGAGATAGTATGAGTCGAACTGAGCATCTATCGCTTGTTTTGTGAATTACCCATTTGGACTTGAGAAAGCCAAATTTGACAAAACCACTCTAACTACCGAGAGGTATCGAGTGGGTAATCGCATGTGATTTCTATATTACACCCTGACCAACCAAACCTGCCCTAAAGCCCACAATCCGTTAGGTAACCACCTAGATGGAAGTCACGACCCTAGATCTTTTATAAACTTCAAAAACAACAACACCAAAAATATTGTTCTATATCTTTTCATTTACAAACAATGGTATAAATTTTATACGTAGAAAGAAAAAACCAAGTACGTGGAAGTGTATTTTGGGCACGTCATACACCTAGTCTAAGTATGTACCTAACCCAATATAAGCTCTCTGAGGAATCGACCCCGACTCAAGTTGGGTAATTATAATTGCATCGACCGCTTCACAATCCCAATTAGTGGTGTGAATTTGGGCGACATCAAATTTTTGGCATCGTTGTCGGGGAACTAAAAATGGATTTAGCTATACATTTTGTTTTGTGTCTGACTTGTCTTCTTTTCTTCCCGGGTTACTAACATTTTTATAAATCGATTGTAGGTATAAAAAATGGCTCTCAACAATGATCCTCTCGGAAACTTGCCTTTGGGGGAGGGAGTGGACGATGACCAAGGTGATGAGGTTCCTCTTGAACCTCAAGTAAATAGGCGAGGTCGGCCGTCTCATTACCCCTCCCCGCATTAGGGCGGGCAACTTCCAAATCACCAAGCAAGTGCCATAGTCATGCCCCGCATTAGGGCGGGAAACATCCAAATCACCAATGTTATGCTCACATTGCTAGAGCAACGTGGATTCTTCACCGGGGCTCCGAGTCAAAATGCATACAAGCACTTGAAAGGGTTTGTGGACACTTGTTGGGGGAGTAAACAGACCAACGTCTCCGAGGTTGCTCTAAGGTTGAGGCTATTTCCCTTCTCTCTACAGGGGAAAGCCTTGGATTTGTTAGAAAGATTTCCAAACCATTCTATCCATACACGGGATGAATTGGCGGAAAAATTCATTGCTAAGTTCTTTTCTCCCGGGAATATGGCTACTCTTCGGGATGAGATTCTAGCATTCAAGAAAGAACCCAATGAGCCTTTGCACGAATTTAGGAGAGGTACCGTACTATGGTGAAAGACTGCCCGAATAATGACATAACTGAGGATATGATTCAACAAACCTTCTACAGGGGGATAAATACTACCAATCAGTGCATGGTCAACAACCTTGCCGGTGGGAATTTCATGACAACCCCATATGCCGAAACTTGTGAAATTTTAGATGAAATGGTGGATACTTCATCAGCATGGCAAAGTAGAGATAATGTTCCTCAAGGTAATCCAAATATGATTCACCTACACAAGAAATTGCATGATCATGGGCAAGTAATTGCCGAGTTGAAGACCACAATGAATCAATTAACCAAAGCTCAACTTCGACAAGTTCAAGGTCCTAAGCAAGTGAATGCAATGGAAGGTGTGAATATGATGGTGAACAAGAGAAGGAAAAAGGGTCGACAAGTGCAAAACCGTGTGGAATAATTTGTGCAAGATGATAGTGGGTTTGACCAAGACGAGTCATACAATGAGCAAGAGGAAGAAGTACAATATGTGAACAACTACCAAGGGCAAAGAAACAATTCTCAAGGCTCGAATCAACAACAATGGGGATCTCAAGGAAATCAAGGGAATTGGAACAATCAAAACCACCAAGGCAATTGGAGTGGTGGTAAAAACAATCAAGGTAATTAGAACAATAAAAATAATCAATGCAATTTGAATAATCAAGGAAACCAAGGCAACTGAGGTGGAAACAATCAAGGATATTGGTGAGGTAACAACCAAGGGGGTTGGAATAATAACCAAGGGAATCGGGGGTCGGGCTTTCAAAGCCCCCGATGTATCAACAACCAAGCAACCCGCCTCATTATCTGTCCCATGGTTCTAGCTCTTCCAATAATGAGATGGGACGGATTGAAAATATGTTCAAACAAATGATGGATAAAAATGCCGACTCTGATGCTCAACTAGCCTCTCACGACACTTCAATCCGAAATTTAGAAGTTCAATTAGGGAAAATCTTGCAAGCTTTAAACACTCATCCTAAGGGGGCACTACCTAGTGACACGGTGGTGAACCCGAAGGGTGGTAATAACAGGGGACATGCCATGGCCGTAACCACTAGGAGTGGAAAAGGTGGTGAGGCAACAACCTCAAACCAAAGAAGGGTTGTGGATGATTATGTAGTGATTCAAAAAGATGAAATTCCAACCAATGTGGTGCAAGATAATGAAGAAGAGAGAATTAATATTGATGAAAATGTGGAGGAGACACAATAAGAAGTGAACCCGTCAAAGGAACACGTGATTGACATACCGGAACCGGTAGTGCCAAAGGCCAAGGCGCCAATGCCAAGTCCTCCTCCTCCATACCCTCAAAGTCCCGCCAAGCAAAATAGGGAGAACCAATTCAAGAAGTTTATTTCCATGATGAAGATCTTATCCATTAATGTGCCATTGGTTGAGACGTTGGAACAAATGCCCGACTATGCAAAGTTCATGAAGGATTTGGTGACAAAGAAAAGATCAATGAACTGTGAGACTATCAAGATGACACATCAAGTGAGTGTGATTGTGCACTCAATGGCTCCGAAATTGGAAGATACCGGCGCTTTCACAATCCCTTGCACTATTGGGAGCGCCGACTTTGCCAAAGCTCTATGTGATCTAGGGACGAGTATCAACTTGATACCCTACTCGGTGTTTAAAACTTTGGGAATTGTGAAACCAAGAGCCACAACTATGAGGTTACAAATGGCGGATCATACTATAAAGAGACCATTGGGTATTATTGATGATGTGTTGGTTCGTGTTGATAAGTTCATCCTTCCAATGACTTTGTAATTCTTGATTACGAAGTGGACTATGAGGTGCCTATTATCTTGGGTAGACCTTTCCTTGCTATGGGGAAGGCTCTTGTTGATGTGGAATCCGGTGAGCTCACCTTCCTGGTGGGTGATGAAAAGGTGGTTTTTCATGTATGCATATCTACGAAGCAACCGAATATCAATGAATTTCGTTCGTTTGTGGACTTAGTGACCGAGGTGATTATTGATAATGCTAGTTCCATGATGAATGTTGATGATACTTTGGAGGTTGTATTGCTTAATCATGATGATGATTAGAAGGAATAGTGTAAATGCATTACAAGGAATGCGGTAGTACACTTATGAACCCCAAAAATAGTCTTTAGATCTTGAGAATCGGAAGACTCATCCAACAAAGCCCTCAATTGAGGATCCTCCCACTTTGGAGTTAAAGCCATGGCCTCCATATCTCAGGTATGAGTTTCTTGGCCCATGTTCTACTTCACCGGTTATTCTTTCCTCTTGCTTGACTAATGCACAGGTAGACTCTACTTTGGTGGTGCTACAAAAGAGGAAGAAAACTATCAGATGGACATTGGCGGATATTCGGGGTATAAGCCCCGCCTTTTGCATGCACAAGATTATTTTTGAAGAGGATGCCAAACCCTATGTTAAACATCAAAGAAGATTAAATAAAGTAATGCAAGAGGTGGTGAAGAAGGAGATCATAAAATGGTTGGATTCCAGGGTTGTTTACCCCATTTCCGATAGCTCGTGGACCTCTCCGGTGCAATGTGTCCCAAAGAAAGGGGTTATGACTGTGGTTACAAATGACAAGAACTAGTTGATCCCCACAAGAATGGTCATGGGGTGGAGAGTGTGTATGGACTATCGGAAGCTCAACAATGTCACAAGGAAAGATCATTTCCCGCTTCCATTCCTTGATCAAATGCTTGATAGGTTGGCCGGTCGAGCTTTCTATTATTTCCTTGATGGATATTCCGGTTACAATCAAATTCTTATTGCCCGGAGGACCAAGAGAAGACTACTTTCACTTGTCCCTATGGTACTTTTGCATTCTCGCAGATGCCATTTGGGTTATGCAATGCACCGATGACTTTTCAACGTTGTATGATGGCCATATTCTCCGACATGGTGGAGGATTTTTTGAGGTCTTCATGGATGACTTTCCCTGGTCGGAAATTCTTTTGATGATTGCTTGAACAACTTGGATAAGGTCTTGGCAAGATGTGAGGAGACAAACTTGGTTTTGAATTGGGAGAAATGTCACTTTATGGTCGAGGAAGGCATCGTCCTTGGCTACAAAATTTCAAAGCATAATATTGAGGTTGACAAGGCCAAAATAGAGGTGATCCATAAACTCCCACCCCCTACATCTGTGAAGGGAGTGAAGAGCTTCTTGGGTCATGCGGGGTTCTATCGCCGATTCATCAAGGATTTTTCCAAAGTGGTGAACCCCTTGTGTAAACGTTTAGAGAAGGATGCCAAGTTCCATTTCAATGAATATTGTATGAAGGAATTCAAATTTCTCAAGTTCAAATTGACCACTACTCCTATCACCGCATCAGATTGGAGCTTGCGTTTCGAGCTCATGTGTGATGCAAGTGATGTGGCGGTTGGAGCAGTTTTGGGGAAACGTATCAACAAAATCTTCCATCAACTATGCTAGTAATACCATGAATGATGCCCAAGTCAACTACACAGTGACCGAAAAAGAGCTCCTTGCTATTGTCTTTGCTATGGAGAACTTTCGCTCGTACTTGATGGGCACAAAGGTGATTGTCCACACTGATCATGCAGTGCTTTAGTATTTGATGAGCAAGAAATATTCAATGGTAAGGTTAATGCGGTGGGTGATTCTATTGCAAGAGTTTGATATAGAGATTCAAGACCGCAAGGGTAGTGAAAACCAAGTGGCAGATCACTTGTCTCATTTGGAGGAGGAGGGGAGGCCACATGATGGCCTTGAGATAAATGATTCCTTCCCCGGCGAGAAACTTCTAGCCATTTCAGTGACCGGGATGCCATGGTTCTCTAACTTAGAAAATTATCTTGTGAGTGGTATTCTACCGAATGAGTTCTCTTCAAACCAAAGGAAGAAGCTCAAACGGGATTGCCTTGACTATTATTGGGATAAGCCGTATCTCTTCTAGATTTGTACCGATTGTGTGATTCGACGATGTGTACCGCAGGAAGAACAAGTGGAAATTCTTGAGGCTTTCCCCTCTTCACCATATGGTGGTCACCATGGTGGAGTTAGAACGACAACAAAAGTGTTGAGTTGTGGATTCTATGGGCCTACTCTTTACAAGGACGCTAGAGATCTCGTCAAACATTGTGATGAATGTCAACGAGCCGGTGGGATTTATAAAAAATATGAGATGCCCCTCACCACCATCTTGGAGATTGACATGTTTTATGTCTGGTCCATTGATTTCATGGGTCCGTTCGTGGGCTCTTGTGGGAACACTTACAATTTGGTAGCTCTGGATTATGTGTCAAAGTAGGTTAAAGTCGTGGCTTTACCCAACAATGAAGCTCGAAGTGTGGTGGGAAAGCTTGTCACCTTCCGGTGGAACTTGAGCAAAAGGCTATGTGGGCATTGAAGAAGCTTAATCTTGAATGGGATGTCGTCGCAAACTTAAGGGTGACACAATTGCATGAGCTTGATGAATTTCGGTACCATGCTTATACAAGTTTGTCCTTAAATAAGGACAAGATGAAGTACCTCCATGACAAGTACATCTGGAACAAGGAGTTCAAAGAAGGTGATCTTGTGTCATTTTTCAATTCTCGGTTACGAATGTTTCTGGGAAAGTTGAAGTCAAAGTGGAGTGGTCCATTTGAGGTTGTGCATGTAACACCCTTTGGTGCATTGGACTTGAAGAATAAAAATGATGAAGTGTTTAGAGTCAATGGTCACTGGGTGAAGCATTATCTTGGCAAAGTTGATGATGGCCACGTCGTGGCGTTAATTATTTCAAATGGTTGATGGTAATTTGCGTCGTGTCGCGACATTATCAGGTGCTTCTTAGGAGGCAACCCATGTTTATTTTAATTTTTTTATTATTTTCTTCTTTTTTAAATAGGTTTTGTATTGAGCTAACTGGTTTTAAAATGAATTGCAGGAATGGGTGTGCATTGCAGGTACTGTGCTCGAAAAAATTGGCCAAGTGTTAAAAAAGTGTGAACCGCACAATAGTGAATGCAACTGCAGAAAGCATTCTGCGACCGCACAATTCTTTGTGCAGCCGCATAACTAGAGACCCAAAATGTGAAACTCTCTGAAGTTTGAGTTGCAGAAAAAAGGCCATTTTGCGGCCGCACACAAAATTGTGTGGACCTCACAAATTTCTGCGTTCGCACTCACTTTTGTGCGGACCGCAGAGCTTCATCAAGGTCCAGGTAAAGAGTGTGGACCACACTCAAAATTGTGCGGCCGCACTCAACTTAAAGTTTAGCCGACTTTGGTCAAACGATAAATAAAACCTCAGTGCACTATTCACAACTTCACACACTCTGAGTTCTTGAGACCTAAGCAAGCACATTTCACAACAAATTAGTTCACACTCCTCATTCATTTCATTAGTTTAGATTCGCACATGCATCCTTCATCATTAGTATGTTCAATTCATGTTTAGATTTTTTAGTTTTTCTTAATTTTTCTTCTTCATTAGTATAGTTATTCTTAGGCCTAAAATGTCAAATGTTCTTCTTGTGTGCTTAAAATTGTGTGGGTAATGTCATGTGTACTCATTGGGAACTAGGTAGATCATTCATCATGTTTAATTTTCAAATACCATGTCTAAATTGTACAAAAATTGCAAAACCTAAAGTCAGTTCCATTTGGTTTCAAATTGTGCGGCCGCACACAAAATTGTGCGGTCCGCAGATCTTGAGTTAGGAATGTGATGCATGTAAAGTGTAGACCACACTTAAAATTGCATTGTCCGCAAAAAATTGTGTGATCCACGGAAAACTATGTGCGACCGTACTTTGGAACTTCACAGAACCAGTAGTCTGAACCTGGTTTTGTGTGGCTGCACTCAAAATTGTGTGGTCCACACTTTAGGATGTGCCACCGCACTTTGAAATTGTGCAGTCCGCACATGGAAGTCTGCGGCCGCACTCAATTTTGTGTGGCCCACACTGTCTCTTCTGTAGACTGTTTTACTGCAAATGTAATGCAACTATAAAGATGCTTCTGAACTCTAACCGACTTATGTTCCTTGTATTGCAAATAATGGTTCGATCACAAGGAAGAGGTGATACATCTAAAGGGAGGGGTGAATCCTCCCGAGGCCGAGGAAAGGGCACTCAACCTCTAGGAGTGCAATCAAAAGCAATAGCCAAAAAGCCGACCACTAGGAGAGGTAGGGCCACAGAGCCCTCAGAATCAAGCTCATATGTCCCGTCTAGGGAAGCCTCTGAGGGTCACTCAGTGGAGGTACAACCTGAGGCCTAGTCCCAACAACCACAATTTATTGGGAGATACACACTGTGCAACGAGCCCTCCACCATAGCAAGTTATTCTGAGGATTCAGATGCCAGCAATCAGGGTTCAGAGCCCTCCTCTACACATACTCCTCATGCACCAGTTACAGTAGATGATGATGATGATGCCCCTGATGTTGGTAGAGGAGGTGACACTAGAGTGGGCAGCCTAGAGAGGTCGAAGAAGAAAGATATATGAGAGGATGGATTTGTCAGTCTGACAGCCTTCACAAGGTTCAAAGAGTGGTGGCCCCATAGATCTCCCACACTTGAGAGATAGTTCTTATTGAAGGATTTAGAGAAATGCAATCCAAATGTCATTAAGCAATTCAAGGACTGCAAGGGGTGGATGTGGTTCACCCATAGTGTCATAGATGCAAAATACCACTTGGTACCGGAGTTTATGCCAATGTGGCACACATCAAGAAGGGTACCAAAGTGACCAACGTCAAAAATTTGAAAGTCAGATTCGATCCAAGCACTCTGAACACTTATCTGGGATTCGAGGAGGTAGAAGCAATTCAGTACTTGGAGAAGCTTTCTATAGATGATGCAGCTCGCCCTTGGTTAGAAGAGATTTTGCTTGCTCCAGGACCACCACCACAGTGGATTACATCAGGGGTTCCTATTACATGGGCCACCCTTAATTTTAAAGCAAAAGGGTGGAAAACTTTTGTGTGCAACTGTATTGACCCAAGTCAGAATGAGAACAATCTTCTAATCCCCTGAGCAGTTTTGGTGGCATCTATTATGGTCAAGTACCCAATCAATGTGGGTGCCATCATGTCAGCCAACATGTCAGTGGTTATCCGAAAAGGTGAAAGCTCCTACCCATATCCCAACACCCTCACAGAATATTTCACAGATGTAAAGGTAGAGCCGAGGAGTTTTGATAAAAAAGTGCAGGCCAAGAAGCCCTTCTTATGGTAATCCTTTCAAGGTGCGGACAACCCAAAGTTCAAGGGTAAGGCAACTACCACCGTTGGTCAGTCTGATGAGCCATCGGTGGTGGTTACAGAGTCAGCTACTGAGCCTTCTACAACTCCTATGCCTTCTACAGCAGCCAGTCCTTCCACTGAGGCAGCTGACATGCCACCACCTTCATCTTCTAGACCACCAGCATCAGTACCAGTGCTTGCCTCATCTACATATCCAATCACTACACTGCGAGTCTCCCAGACATTCGCGAGTCTCAACAACTAGATGCAGACAGCTACTTCAAAGTTGTCTGACATATCCAGTGTTGTTGTAGCATAGTCTTCTACACCAACAGCACCACATGTTCCTCCATCAGTGTAGGAAACATTGAAGAAGATCCTGGACAACCAGAAGACCATTATCGATACATTGGTGGCACATGGGGGAGCTATTGAAGAGTTGCAAAAATAGGTGAAGAATATGAGGAAATCCTAGGCCTCAAAGAAATCATTGGAGATATTGAGAAAGGAGGTGACAAAGATTGCAGCAGCTGGTGATTTATCATTTGACCTACTGATAGAGACAGATCCATCAGTACCAGCAGACCCAGTTGCACCATTAGCAGAGGCACCAGCTGGATAGTCTGATGAGCCAGACCTTGATGCACATACTGCCGAGGAGGTGCTTCAGATGTTCATGTCACGACCCAAATCGATGGGCAGTGACGGGAACCCGACATACCAATCAATATATGTCTAAATCATACAGACCAAATAAGTAACTCCGGAGAAAATAGAGCGCACCAACATCTTCCACTGAGCTAATAGCCTACTTGGAGGACTCTTAACCTGTCTATTGGGACCTACGGGCATGAGCCCATGCAAAAGGGATGTCAGTAAAAATAATGTACCGAGTATGTAAGAAATGAAAATAAGTAAACAATAGACATGAGAGAAACATGGAGTAAAAGACTCAACATGTATATCTGTATAGCTCTGTGAATCATTTAATATTATAATATCATGCATATTGTGTATAAATGTCATAACATGCATGGGTATATGCGTGTATAACATCATCAAGCCTCTGAGGGCATCCCATCATATCATCTCGGCCACTGTGGGAAAATCATGAATGTATACTAGCTGATCAGGTGGTGGGGCGTATATAACGACGTAACCTTTTCTCATATCCCATATACATATATATATACGCGTATATAATGACATCTGGTCATGGGTCAATGTAAATGAATGCAATGCATGAGAGTACGCCAATAAAATCTTTCAGAGTGTCATAAGACCATCATGCCTTTAATTAATATCATGAAAACTTTATCAACTTACATATATTTTGAGACCCATGAACAGATGATAGAATAATAGGACACATGGGGAATCAAGAAGATAAGCATCTCTAGCATTTCTATGAATAGAGTTATTTATGGAAGTTGTGCATTTGCTCATTTCGTTTGTATCGTATGGATCATACCAAAAGGAAAGAAGGGATAACCTTAACATACATGAGTCAATTTTTTTGACAATCCCTCTAACACACGTCCCAAATCAAAAGTTTGTATGCTTCGTCATGCAATGTGAAGCTGCAACACTTTTGCAGCTAACCTATTTGAAGTCAAAGTTGGTTTAATGGTTGTTGTATCCTCACTTGCGTTCTTGGTCACTACTAGATTTGGTTTTGATTACAAGTGTCACGACCCCAAATCCTAACAGGTCGTGATGGCGCCTATCGTGGAACTAGGCTAGCCAACCATCACCTAATTACTCATTTGTTCTATTATAATACTTCAAGAAAATCAACAATAACCAGCAAACAAAATATTAAATAATTTCTTTAAGTCTTTACGCCCCAATAATAATCTAACACTAAACAATCCTCCCAAGACTGGAGTCAACATGGTCACGAGCATCTAAGAAAATAAACTAACTCTGATAATTTCATAATAAGTGTCTATGAATCAAATACTAATACTAATGGGAAATGGCGAAGCTGTGGACGCTGAACAGCTACCTCGAAATCTCGTAAGCTGTTGAATACGAACGAAGACAGCTACTACTCCAAACCGATACCTGGATCTGTGCACAGGGGAACAGGGAGTAATGATGAGTACGCCAACTCAATAGTAATGCAAATATATCACAGTCTGAGAAATACGGAACACACAACACAGATACACCAATTCACAAAAAAAGTAAAACACCAAGTCACCATAAAGTATTATCAAGTACATAAGTTTGAAAACCAATTTCCAGAAATCCTTTGAAACAAGTATAATTTCAATATATCTCAGTAAAACTCTCAGTAAAATCAGTTTGAAAAACGAAGTGAATCACAGTTAAAAACTTAGTAAAATCATCATAAATCTACCTCTCGGGCCATAATCATTTCTCGTAACAATTCCCCTCAGCACCTCACCATCACTCAGTATCAGCCTAGTGGGCAACCTCATATTCACTCAGTATCAGCCCAGTGGGCAACCTCACAGTCACTCAGTATCAACCCCGCGGGCATCACTCGCACTCAGTAGGTACCTGCACTCACTGGGGGTGTACAGACTCCGGAGGGGCTCCTACAGCCCAAGCGCTATAACAAGCCACATCATGACATAAATCACTCATAATATTGTCCCTCGACCAGCCACATCATGGCATAGATCACTCACAATATTGGCCCTCGGCCTCTCTCGTATCATAACATCCTCACAATATTGGCCCGCAACCTCACTCAGTCAGACACTCTCAACATGCCACTCGGGCAATCACAATACCGGGTTCTCGACCCAAAACAGTGTTTCATTTTCAAGAAATAATATCAAAATACTCTGAGTGTCAAAACAATTATCAAGAAAACACTGAGTGGAAATCATAACATATCAAGTGAGGAAAATAGTAAAAACAACCCCCAAG
Source organism: Nicotiana knightiana (assembly GCA_005239525.1). Taxonomy (NCBI): domain Eukaryota; kingdom Viridiplantae; phylum Streptophyta; class Magnoliopsida; order Solanales; family Solanaceae; genus Nicotiana; species Nicotiana knightiana. Next base: position 40,040 of record ML411865.1, on the reverse strand, counting down.
GGGTAAACAGATCGGCACTAGGCCCCAAACATGGCTTACAGCCCAAATTATATCAAATTATATCAAAATATATCAATACTATTAAGCATAGGCTTTAAAATCGGGTTCGCAACTCAATAGTTGCCTAAAAAGGAATATATTTCAAAATTTCCAATCTTTACATTCCAAAATCTATGAAAGGATGCATAGTTCGGGGTTTCATACCCTCAGGACAGGATTTAAAGACATTACTTACCTCAAACTAGCCCGAAAAGCTACTCTGCAACCCGCTTGCCTCTCGAATCAACTTCCGAGCGCTCCAAATCTATAAAGATCAGATCGTTACCATCAAATTATGCTAAAGGAATGAATTCCAATTGAAAAATACCAATTTTAGCTCAAAACCCGAACTTAGCCAAAACCCGACCCCCGGGGCCCATGTCTCGGAACTCAAAATATTTTATACCAAAATGTTCTTCATCATCTCACGAGTCCGTACATATAAAGAACGCAAAAATCGGAGTTCGTTTGACCCCTCAAATTGATCCCTAAAAGTCTCAAAATCTCAAGCCTTAACCCCATCTTTTTCTACTGATTTTCATGAATTTAACACTGATATTAAGGTCTTTAATCACCTACAATCGATTTAATGAGTCAAAAAAGCTTACCTCAATGATGCACGAATGTTTCCCTCTTCAAAATCCCTCAAAAACCTCGGAACCCGCACAACAATTGTGGAAAAAGGGTTAAAATTCGGGGAGTCTCCTTTTTATACTTTCTGCCCAGGGATTTCCGCACTTGCGGCCTTATTAGTGCACCTGCGGTTCCAGGTGCGCACCTGTGCATATGACTTAAACCCTGGATTTCCGCACCTGCAGTTGCTTCTTCAAACCTACGCTTCCGCAGGTGCGACCACTCATCTGCACCGTCGACCCCTTCAAAAACAGCCAAATCCACACTTGCGCAAGGTCTTTTCACCTGCGGACCTCGCGCCTACGGTCCTCCTTCCGCAGGTGCGACCACACCAATAGTTGTGCACCAGCAGCAGATTTGCTGCATATTTCCAACTTCGAACTTCTCGTTAACCATCCGGAATCAATCCCGAGCCCCTCGGGCACCCAACCAAATATACCAACATATCATATATGATCATTCAAACATAGTTTCACTTCCGAAACACTAAAAATAACATCAAAACACCAAAATCACATCAAATTCAAGCCTAAGAACTTTGAAATTTCTAAAATCCACCAATGATGCTGAAACTATCCAAAACAACTCCGATTGACCTAAAATTTTGCATACATGTCCAAAACGACATTACGAACTTGTTCCGACTCTGATAGCCTATTTTCCACTGCCGACCGAAAAATACCAAAAACTAACTTTCGCCAATTCAAGCCTAATTCTACACTGGTCCTCACAAAAATATTCCGAACACACTCCTAAGTCCCATATCACCTAATGAAACTATTCGAGCCATAAAATCCGCATTCCGAGGTCGTTTACCAATAAGTCAACTCTTAATTGACTTTTCTAACTTTAAGGCTATTTCTAAAGACTAAGTGACTAAATTCTCACTACAACCATTCAGATTCCGAGCCTACCAACTCTAACTCATCAAGAACAGTAATACCAACCTATGACAAGGCAATAACAGTAATTATAATGCAGGTTCTACGTAACGACCGACCGGGTTGTTACAACAAGATATCATATTTTGGCTTGGAAGAATCATTAATTTTTGGAGTCCTTTTTTATGCATAACTCACGCATCCAACTTTCATAATTGGAAAATATATTTATTCCCAATAGTTGGTTCAGCAACAATGAGTCCAATATTCAAGTTTGATTTATTNCAATAATTATCCAATCTCAAAATAATTATCCACAACTTCTAATTAATTTGTTAAATTCCCACCAAATCAATAATTACCCAATTATTCACATAATTAAGAATTATCTCAAATTACTTAAAATACCACTTTTAACACACCTTACTATCATGGTCATGTGGTACCTTGTATGGCACTAGTCCATGAGTACGGGGTATTATAGCTCGGTCCGTATTTTATCCCAAATTATCAAACTTCAACGAAACTCATTTTGTTCGATTCGCTTACCCTATCACCTTCATGAATTTACTTATCACTTGTTTGAAATAGCGTACTACTTATATCCTCAAAATAATCTCATTCCCGGGCTTACGTTGATTAACTTACGACGAAATTTTAACGTACGAAAATGCGGGATGTAACATCTCATTTCCGAGCATTCATAAATTTACTTATGCCGTACTTTCTCGTACGAAAAAATGGGGTGTAACAGTTCACCAACCCCGTTGTTCCCCAAATAGAGGATGATGAAATCCTGTTAGAGGAGCCCGAGGGTGGTGATGTTGCCATGCACCCTGAGACCACATAGGGAGTTTTCTTTACTCTCTACCCTCTAAGCATTGAGGACAATGCTTATTTTTATTCAGGGGGATGGTCTATTTTGGTTGGTTTGATTTGATGATATTGGCTTATAATAACTTTAATACTCTTTTTATTTTATCTTTATTTTCTCTTTCATTATGTATATATTCCTCTCTCTCTCTCTCTCTCTCTCTCTCTTTTGATGTATATATTTTATTTCCCTCAGTTTGTATATTCATTTGCCTTACTTTCAGTAGTTTATTTCGTAGCTTCTTTATTTTATTTTCTTAATAGTCTAGCTTCTTATTTACTTTATAGCTTCTTTTTGACTTGGTAGCTTCTTTTTATGTTTAAGTGAGAAATAAGACTTTGGTTTTCTTAATGTCACGGTTCTTTCCAAAGGTGGATTTTGTGTGAACCGGGTGGCTCTTCTCAATGATGGATAGTGTGACAACCTTCTTAAGGGATTGAGTTCGTTTTTGATGTTTTAGGTAAAAATAATAGTGTTAATGAATAAATAAGGGTCAAGCATGCTTCACTTGGTATTAACACACTTAGTTACACGTTTATGGTTAAAAACAAGTTTTTGGAAAGAAATGGCTCTAGTTAGTGACCTTGTGACTATTGTGTTGACTTAGGCAATCATCGGGTGGTTTAGTTGAACCATTAGCAATTTTCAATCTTGAATACAATTGTTGTGGGCCCTCAACTCTATCCTCTTTAACAATCCGGTTATGTGAGAGGTGAGATATTTTGTTACAAGTCCAATTACCTGTGCGAATGGTCTAGAACTTGCCTCGAATGTGTTTCTAGGCGAAATTCTAAGTTTGCTTGGCTTGAGAAGTGATTGTAGGCTCTCTTTGACCCATTTTGAAACCTTACATGGCCCACCAATGATGTTATCCTTAGTCAACCCTTTTGAGCCTAAAGCCTTTTTCATTCGATAACCATGTTACAAGCCTTTACCCATTTTATATTGACCCTCTCTTGGCACCTAATCTTTCCTTAGCACTCATGAGAAACAAATGGCGAAAACATAAGTTTCGGGGAGAGACGAGGAGTTTGAAAGTGGTATCAAGGAACAAAAAGAGAAAAGAAATGAATAAGAGGAAAGGTAAAGAAAAAGAAAGAAAGAACAAAATAAAACCACAAAAAGAAATTGAATAATTTGAAGGGTTGAAAGGATTTAAAGGAAAGAAAAAGTGCAAAGCATGGAGAAAACAAAGAAAGAGAATATTAATAGCATGACCAAGAAAGAGCGATGTCAAGTCTCTCTAATTGCCCTAAGGAAAAAGAAAATGACTCAAAGAGCCATGAAAGTATGAGCCTAAAAGAGAAAATGGAGTGCTAAAGGAAAGATGAATCCGTTCCATTCCAACATTTCCCTCCTTAGTCCAAAATCCTTCATTACATGCCGAAAAAGACCTATGTGATTTCAAGTTGAGTAAGATTACATTAGTGGTGATCTACATGAGGGGCAAGAATATGGCACTTAGAGCCGTACTTGTAACATTCTTTTGAGAGTGACGAGCAAGCCTTTTACGAATCATTGCATTGAGTGCTACATTCTTCAGTGAGATGAGCTTATAGAGAGTATAGTAGAGGAGTTTGGGATCCATAGTAACCTACATGAAAGTGCGAACTTCCTTGATGAGTAAAGTCAACTCTTGATGCTCAAGTGTCACGTTAGAGCTATTTGTGCTTTAACATTCAAAACATAGCCTTGTTTACAATTCATGAGTGTGTGGGTAATTGTTGGTCCACATTGATGTGTGTTTATTCAACCTAGGCCAGCTGAAATAGCTATTTTCTTGTGGAGGTCGGAATTACCTTATTTGCTTGAGGACAAGCAAATCTTAAGTTTGGGGGAGTTGATAGGTAGGGACTTTGACTACTTATTTTCACTCTTTTACTTTAGTTTTAGCTCAAAAATGCTTAAAGGTATTCCCAAAAACTGATAAAATGTGTTTAATTGCAGGAGTATTGGAATATAAGTCAAAGAGATGAAAATCAATTCAAGAAGGAGTATTTTTGGACAAGGACTAAAACAAAGCAAAAAGAAAAAAGTGTGGATCGCACAATATGGAGTGCACACGTAGACCATGAAGAACCTCTGAAGATTTCCTTTGCAAAGTGTGTACCGCACAATTATTGTGCGGCCGTAGAAGATGAGGTTATGAGAGATGGAAGTTTGGGTCCATGAAGAAGTGAAGAGCGCACTATTATTGTGCGGCCGCAGAATTCAAGAGTGCAGCCGCACTAAGAAACGTGCGGTCCGTAGAAGTCTCTCCTGTCAAGCTCAAATTCAAGAGTGCGATCTTACTCAGAAATGTGCGGTCCGCAGAATCTAAAGAAGTGCGGCCACAACACAAAATTGTGCGGCTGCAGAAGTTCATCCTATCAAGCCAGCTTCAAAGTGCGGACTGCACAAAGTTGTGCAGCCGCAGAACCTCCGCAGGGGAAATTTTGTCCGATAATTTCATGTGGGTATAAATAGTTCTTTTTGTCAAATTTAGGTAAACTTTTGAACTCCAGAAAGTAGGTAGCCAATTTTCTTTTACTGCTTTGGGAAACTTTATATTAGTTTATCTTTTTAACATTGGAATTTCATCCCTTTATCATCTATTATCAGTTTAATCTTATTTTCTTCTTTAGTTTCTTCAATTTTATCTATGAGTAGCTAGTTTCTTAGCTAGAGTTGTGACCAACCCTAGTGTGGATGCCTAATGGATGTTTAATTTAGGGTTTTTTTGTGATGGGGTGTGTGATATTTAGCCTAGTTCTTGCTGCAATTTTAGAATTAATGGTTGCAAATATCGATTCAAGTGACCTAGTCAATACTTGAGAAAGAGAGACTAAGTCTAGGAAAACAAGGCTAACAAGAAATTGGGGTGAACTCAAGAAATTGATAACCTCAATTAAAAGGTTGAATGTAGAGATAGTAAGACCCGAACTGAGCATCTATCACTTGTTTTGTGAATTACCCTTTTGGACTTGAGAATGCCAAATTGGGCAAAACCACTCTAACTACCGAGAGGTATTGTGTGGGTAATCATGTGTGATTGCTATATTACACCCCGACCAACCAAACCTTCCCTAAAGCCCACAATCCATTAGGTAACCACCTAGGTGGGAGTTACGGCCCTAGATCTTTATAAACTTGAAAAACAACAACACAAAAAATATCGTTCTATAGATTTTCATTTACAAACAATAGTATAAATTTTAGAAGTAGAAAGAAACAATCAAGTACGTAGAAGTGCATTTTGGGCACATCATACACCTAGTCTAAGTATATACCTAATCTCAATATAAGCTCTCTGAGGAATCGACCCCGACTCGAATTGGGTAATTATAATTACATCGACCGCTTCACAATCCTAATTAGTGGCATGAATTTTGGCAACATCAAGCTCACGCTTAATGTTATTAATATATTGACAGTTAGTGACATAAAATAATAATTGACTAATAACACCTCTTTCGATTAGTATAGTTAACCAATTAAATTAATCGCTTCAAACAAGAATTATCTTAGTTGAGTGCACCAAGTGAGAAAAAGCCTCTTTCGATTAGCCTCTTCTCCCGAATAAGAAATAAAATAACAAGATAAAGATATCAGTAAGTGATATAATTAGATCAAATAACAGAAATAATCAATATCGAATACCTTGGTGTATAATGATGGTAAAGAGAAAATCTCAACATAAGAAGATAATAAAATTAAGATAATTATTTTAACACTTTTATAGCTTCATCTAGTATCTCAACCAGAGAAAATTACTCTATTATGGAGAAAAGATAAAATAGAAAAATATTATTCCTATAATAAAAAAATAACTTTTAAAACTTAAACCAAGCCAACATTAAATTTGGTGTTCTCTGCACAAGAATGGTTCCCCCTCTTCCAGTCATGCGGCCACGATCCAAAACCCACTAGTCATGATGGCACTTAAGTCGATCCGCTAGGTAAGACAACTAACAGAAAATACAATAAAAAAGATATTATAGGAAAATAGTAAAGAATTAGTTGAACATTTATAAATTTACCCAAGACCTGGTAGTACGAATCACGAGCTTCTAAGATTTGGAATTTCAAAACTGATACAAATAAATACACGTTCTGCTTGAAGGATACATAAATAGATTAGCAATAACCTAAGATACCACAGACAAGTGGTAGCTATATCCAAACACACGAATATCTTCTGAATTAGCATCCGACGTCACCAGCAGCTTCGCTCCAAAATTTGCATGCGATGTGCAGAAGTGCAGTATCAGTACAACCAGCCCCATGTACAGGTAAGTATTTTGTCTAACCTCCTCGAAGTAGTGATGAGGCTTTTAGTTGAAAGATGTTATTTGTTATAACCTGTACATTAGACTAACAGTATAGGCAGCTCCAAACATAATAGACAAAAGTACCGTATACAACTTTGTGAGACAGTCAACAATTACTAGCAGGAATTACAGTGGAAGATTTACAATATTTCCTGGTATAAGAAGTGTATCCAAGATATCAAGTCACATGGCACAGTAACACCCCTCGTGCTTTTATCTCATCCTCACCATATATAAATAAATTTATGTAACAAGTCAATTAGCAGGGAAATACCCTTAGTGCGCTCAACTCATCCTTCCAAATGTGCATATAACAGAACCAACCATATGAAAGAAACACGATGACAGGAATTACAAAGTAGGAAATATGCGAGTAACAACAATGGACAAGGATATACATGTGGGAAACAGTAAAGAACTAAACGGAAAGCACGTGAGTAATAACAACAATTGGAAAGTAAGGGATATCAACGTCAATTAACTAGCATATTGGAGGCCTAAGTACAAATATGACAAATAAGAAGGAAACACATGACCTTTACAAGTTAACAAGTAAGGGTGTGAATGGCTAGCATGACGGAATGCTTAAACTAGAGTGTGACGGAATAGGTATGACATGAGTATAATTATAAAAGCAAGAAATAGGCATGGCATAGGCATGTTAAGAAACTAAAATACATGGACAACGCAACAACAATTGAGATAGAGGTTAAGTACGGGACAATAACAGCATATCACACAAAATATATAATTTCGACAATAGCAGCTCAAGGTAAAGGGGGAAATGTATACACGAAAAATAGATTCCACATCATAATGCATATCCCTCGTCCTCACCTGCACGGAAACTGTGATGACCCAAAGGGTCATCTTATGATTTACGACACTATTATGGTCTCATTAGCCTTAAAACATTAATTTTATTCCTCTCGATTTGCATGCGCAGTCCGGGCGTGAATCCGGAAAGCATCTATGTGAAAATATAAGAAATGATAATTTATAGAGTTAAAATTTGATTTTAGTTGACTTTGGTCGACATTTTGAGTAAACGGACCCGGACCCGTGTTCTGATGGTCCCAGAGGTCCACAGTAAAATATGGGACTTGGGCGTATGCACGTAACAGAATTCCGAGGTCCCTAGCTTTAGAAATGAATTTTTGAAGAAAATAGTTATGCTGAATTTTAAAGGAAATAAAGAAATAAATTAATGTTTAAACTTGTTGGTATCGGGCCCGTATTTTGGTTCCAGAGCCTGGTACAGGTTTTGTATAATGTTTAAGTCCTATCTGTGAAATTTTGTGGAAATCGGAGTTCATTTGACGTGATTCGGTCGTCCGGTTGAGAAAATAGTGAATTTGAATTGTTCTTGAGAAAATCATGATTTTTGATGTTACATTCGTAGTTTTAGGTGTTATTTTTGTGATTTGATCGAACGAGCAAGTCTGTATGATTTTTTTAGACTTACGTGCATGTTTTGTTTGGAGCCCTGAGGGCTCGAGTGAGTTTTGGATAGACTACGGGGTGTTTCGGACTTATAAATTCTGATGTCATAACTGCTATTGGTGCACTGACTCGTTCCTCTTTACGATCACGATCGCGAAGAATCTCCTACGATCGCAAAGCATCTCCTACGATCGCGAAGAGTAAATGCACTGGGGGTTATTTTCTTCTTCACGGACGTGAAGTCTTGGATGCGAACGCGAAGCACTGGGAGGAGTACCCTTCGCGAACGCGGTCTGAGTTACGCGAACACGATGTATTAAGGGACCTGGGGGGAGGGGAGTCCGTTTCTTCTACGCGAACGCGACCACCTGGTCGCGAACGTGATGACCAAAGGCCGAAAAGCATTGATAACGCGAGCCTACCTACACGAACGCGAAGGCCATTGGGCAATAACACTCCGCAATCGTGACAGGCCCATCGCGAACACGATGAAGGCCTGCACAGCGATTTAAAATAGAACAGTAACACGGGAATAAGCCATTATTTCATATTTTCAAAACCAAGAAGACCTAGAGGCGATTTTCAATATACAAGTTCTTCCCCAAAGTGTTGGTAAATGATTCTAACTATTTTCTTTCGATTACCTATTGTTTTTCATCACTTTTCAATCAAAAATCAAGGTTTTTCATGGTAGAAATTGGGGGTTTGGGAAGAATTAGGGAATTTTATAAAATTGGAATTTAGACCTCAAATTGTGGTCGGATTTCGAAACCAACTACATATTCGGGCTTGGGGTGAATGGGTAAACGAAATTTGGTCCGACCCCTGAGTTTTGACCAAGCGGGCCCGGGGCCAATTTTTAACTTTTTTTTTTTTATAAACTTAGGAAAACCATAATTTAGCTTTAAAGTTAGTTCCTTGATCACTAAATAATGATATTTAACTAATTATGATTAGATACGAGTGGGTTGGAGGTGAATTCGAAAGGAAAAGCTGTAATTGAGTTGTGAGTGGCCTGCGAGATTGAGGTAAGTGTTTGGTCTAACCTTGACTTGAGGGATTAGGAATCCCCGACTTAATTGCTATGTGAAAATTCATGTGTGTGGCGTATAGGTGAGGTGACGAATACCTATGCGCCACAAAATTATCTGTTTAGCATGTTCCCTTCACCGTTTCCAAATTATTATATTCCTGTCTTAATTGTTTCATGACTATTGATGCTTCCATGTCTACTTGTTTTGTTAAATATATTGTTTCATTTATTTGAAAGTATTAATTATTCCTTAGCTTTGTTGTGGTACATTAATGGTTGAGTTGGTGGTCAGTGTTTCATGATACATTCCGGTTGGTTTCGATGTGTAGTAACAATTGGTGAAGTTACATAATTGTACAGTTTTCTATTTACGTTAGTTGAGATATAAATATTGTGAAAGATTTTGATCTAAATTGTAAAACCCTTATTATAAATGGTGAAATGTGATTGTCTGGTGGTAGCGGGTTGCATGTCGCAACAAGGAGTAATAAGGGTGGACAGGTGGGATCGGGTTGCACGCCGCAACAAAAGGAATAAGGGTGATATATATGTTGAGGAGTAATTGTCACACCCCGAAATCCCACCATCGGGATGAGATGGCGTCTAACGTTGAACCTGCTAGACAAGTCAACGTGTACAGATAAACTAGAATATTAACATCAATTTAATAGGATAAACTAAACATTTCACAATTTAACAGCGGAAATAAATATGGTTTCAAGCTAAATAAGAACAACATAATACAACAACGCGTAAATTTTCCACACCTGGAGTCACTAACTCACGAACTGTCTTGTAAGAGTACTAAATACTAGTCTGAAAAGAGAATACATAGCTATCTCTGAAACTAGAGGAACAACAAGACAGAAGTGAAGACAAAGGGATGAAAGAGACACCAAGGCCCACGAACGCAAGCGGGTATACCTTGAAGCCTCTAGGATAAGTTGGAAGATATTCCCACTAATGATGTCCTCCGGGTCCGGCTGCGTAATCTGCACAACATAAAGACGTGCAGGTGTAGCATCAGTACAACCGACCCCATGTACCGTGTAAGTGCCGATCCTAACCTCGGCGAAGTAGTGACGAGGCTAAGACATGACAACAAAATGTACCTGTGAAGAAAAATAGTATAGCAGAAACTAAACAAGAATACAATTACGGGGAGAACATGCTGGGAGTAAGAGATAGTAAATACTGAAATGACATAAACGAAAACAATAGTCTGAAATATCTGAAAATAAGCACGGGAATTGACAACACAAATTAAACAGTGAAAGATGCGGCACGACATGTCCCCTCGTGCATAATATTAATATAAAACATGGCACGGAATGTCCCCTCGTGCATAATCAATATAAAACATGGCACGGAATGTCCCCTCGTTCATAATAATATAAAATATGGCACGGAATGTCCCCTCCTGCATAATAATATAAAACATGGCACGGAATGTCCCCTCCTGCATAATAATATAAAACATGGCACGGATTGTCCCCTCGTGCATAATAATATAAAACATGGCACGGAATGTCCCCTCGTGCATAATAATATAAAACATGGCACGGAATGTCCCCTCGTGCATAATAATATAAAACATGGCACGGAATGTCCCCTCCTGCATAATAATATAAAACATGGCACGGAATGTCCCCTCCTGCATAATAATATAAAACATGGCACGGAATGTCCCCTCCTGCATAATAATATAAAATATGGCACGGAATCACACTTCGTGATTTAGCACTCTTCCTCACCCAAACAGCAATCACAAACAACGGGCAAGGGAGTAAACAGAATAGAAATAGGAATCTCGGCAAGGAAACAATAACAGTAATCTCAACATCCCAGCGAGGGAGACAATATCAAACAATGCACGGCATCACTCTTCGTGGTTTAACACTCTTCCTTACAATAGAAAATAGTGCACAGCATCACCCTGCGTGCTTTAACACTCTTCCTCACCCAAACAGTAATCACAAACAAGGGCAAGGCAGTAAACAGAATAAAAATAGAAATCCCGGCAAGGGAACATAAATTAAACAATTAAATCCCGGCAAGGGAACATCAATTAAACAATTAAATCCCGGTAAGGGAACATCAATTAAACAATTAAATCCCAGCAAGGGAACATCAATTACAATTAAATCCCGGCAAGGGAACATCAATTACAATTAAATCCCGGCAAGGGAACTATACAACGATGACCCGGCAAGGGTATATTTCAATAACTCTTTCTCTTTCTTTCACTTTCATTTCCATGATTTATTCTATTACTTGAGCCGATGCTCCAAAGGATGTAATATCTCGTATTCCTTCATCATTCGTTTTACAATTTTAGTCAATGCTCCAAAGAATGTAATTATCTCATATTCCTTCACATGCCCTTTACATCATATAAAAATCATCAATTAGGCATAGAAATCACAACAAAATCAGAATATTCACAATATAGGGACTCACGGTCATGCTAGACACCAATGTATAGATACTCGTCACCATGCCTATACGTCGTTTTTGACAATTAGCAAATAGCAAATAATACTCAACTCCTATTCCCTCAAGCTAAGGTTAGACCAAACACTTACCTCGGGTCCAAAGTATAGCAATCAACTCTCTAACACCGCCTTTCCTTTAGAATTCTACTCCGGAATGGTATTATATAGAGATAATCAACTCAAGTATATCAATAAGGATTCAATGATTTAATTAAATGGCCTAATTATCCATTTCCTAGCATTCTTCCAAAATTATCAAAATTCGACCCCGGGCCCGCTTGCTCGGATTCTTGAAATTCTCGAAGGGAACACTAACCCAAAGCCTAAGGATCATTAATATACGATTTTTACTCGATTTCATGGCCAATTCAAAGAAAATTCTTAAGTGTTCACAAGTTCTAGGTTACTACCCAATTTCTTGAATTTTTGCACTAGTTTATGTAGTTAATTAGGCTAGGATGCATGCATGAAACAAGTTTCCGTGTAGAGTTCACTTACCTTATAGGACCTGGTTGAAAGCTCATAAAAATGGAGGAATTCGCCTAAGGAAGAAGATGGAAAATGAGAAAAATGGGTTTAAACCCCGTATTTAAAACTCACCGCATGAACAGTGATCTCCCACCTGCGGCTCTGGGGACCGCACCTGCGATCTCGCACTTGCGAGAAGAATCTCGCACCTGCGGAATTGGGCTAGGGGGGTCTGGGATCACACCTGCGAAGTGGAAACCGCACCTGCGGTCTCTCACCTGCGAGAAATGCTCCGCACCTGCGATAACTGGTCGGGCCATTGGTGATCGCACTTGTGATGCGTAGGACCGCACCTGTGGTCTCGCACCTGCGATGCTAGGGAACCGCACTTGTGGTCACACCAGAGCAGGTGCACCAGCGGCTTTGTTTGCTGGTTTTTAGCCCCGTTAGGTGCCCGAAAGGCACCTGGGCCCACTCGAACCCTAGTCTGAATATACCAACGAGTCCCAAATCATATTACGAACTCGCTCGAGCATTCGGAACACTCTAAACAACGCTAAAAATCGAAATCACACCCCCAAACCTCAAGAACCAAACTTAGGAATTTAAATCTTCTAAACTTCGCTAACAACGTGCCGAACTGACCTATACAACTCGGAATGATACCAAATTTCACAGATAACTCACATAACATCCTACGAACTTGTCCGTGTGATCAAATCGCCAAAACAACATCATATACATCGAATTAAGCCTCAAAATCCATGAATTCTATCAAATGTCATAAAACATCAAATTTTCCATTTTAAGTCCGAAACCCGTCAAACGAAATCCGATTTCAACCAAACATCACAGAAATATCTTAAACCATATATAAGACCAGTACCGGGCACCGGAACCAAAATACAGGCCCAATACCAACACATTCTAACCAATTTCCATTTCACTTTTCTTTATAAATTTCAGAAAAACAATTTCACTCAAAAAATTCATTTCTCGAGCTTGGGACCTCGGAATTCGATTCCGAGCATACGCCCAAGTCCCATATTTTCCTACGGACCCTCCGGGACCATCAAATTATGGGTCCGGGTCCGTTTATCCAAAATGTTGACCGGAGTCAAATTTATTCATTTTAATATCAAATTTTAGCATTTTTCACAGAATTTCATATTTAAGATGTCCAGCTACGCGCCCGAACTGTGCATGCAAATCGAGGCAACTACAGATGAGGTTTTCAGGGACTCAAAAGTACGGAATAGGTAATAAAATAGGTGATGACCCCTTTGGGTCGTCACAGTAATAAGGGTGGACAGGTGGGATCGGGTGCACGCCGCAAAAAGGAGTAGTAAGGGAGAATATTCATGTTGTTTCTGGTTATATGATGGAAACTGGAATACCCATTGTTTAATTTGTTGTTCTTCATATTGTTCTTTCACTGTTATTTAAATTGTAACATGGAAATTCACATAAGGATTGGTTATAGCTGCGATCTGGAAATATAGTTGGGTTATTTCTTTATTTACTGCAAGTTACTATTTCATTTAGTTTAGTATTTCCTTGTTGCTTTATTAAACATTGTATATATGTTATATTATTAATACCCCGCTGTAGCTTCGTCACTACCTCGTCGAGGTTAGGCTCGGCAGTTACAAGATATGGGGTCGGTTGTACTGATATTGTGCTCTGCACTTCTTGTGCAGATCCAGGTTTTGGTCAGAGTTGATTTAGAGTAGTAGCTGATTGTTCTCACGGTGACATGAGGTAGATCTGCTGACGTCCGCAGATTCCTGGAGTCTTCTCCATATTATTTATTAACTGTTTTATTTAATTCAAAACAGTCATATATTTTATTTGAGCCAAATACTTGTAGTAAATTCTTAGTAGTTCGTGAATTGTGACTCCAAACCCTGGGTAGCTAGATATTAGCATTAGTTTCGTGATATCATTTTATTACTTCATACGTTATTTTGGTATCATTTATTGGATAGTATTAGACTTCTCATATGTTTTTAATTGTTTTAAATGTGGAACGCTCTGATGTTGGCTTGCCTAGCAAGAATAGCGTTAGGCGTCATCATGGTCCCGACGGTGGGAAATTTGGGTCGTGACAAGTTGGTATCAGAGTACTAGGTTGCCTAGATTTCACAATTCACGATCAAGCTTAATAGAGTCTGAGGGATCGGTACGGAGACGTCTGTACTTATCTCTCAGAGGCTATTAAGCTAGGAACAAGTTCAATTTTTTATACTCTGTCGTGCGATTCTTGTTATCCCAAATACTGATTAAACTCTTTTATTCTCTCGCAGATAGTGAGAACACGTACCTCTTCTTCCACTGACCAGCAACCGGATCTTCCAGCAGCAGCAGCAGCTCTTACAAGGGTAGAGGTCGAGGCCGAGGCAGGGACAGGACTAAGCCTAGTGCTCAGGCAGCAGCTCCAGTTGCGGAGCCCCAGATAGAGCTTGATGAGGGGGCTCCATCTCAGATCATTCTGGCGGGACCAGCTCGGGTCCCAGAGGGGTTTATTGCTACCCCCGTGCTTCAGGATGCCTTGGTCCGACTAGTAGGCCTTATGGAGAGTGTAGCCCAGACTAGTGCACTCCCTGGGGTAGCACCCGTATCCCAGGCTGGAGAAGGAGTCCACATTCCTGCTACCCACACTTCGGAGAAGACTACTCCTCAAATTCAGACCCCAGCAGCCCATCCAATTGGGGTAGTTCAGCCTGTTGTTGTAGCACCGCTCATTGCTGGGACAACTATGTCCTCCGAGGTTTATCAAGCTTTTCCATGTTCATTTCAACGGTGCCACTTCAGAGGACCCCCAGGAATACCTTGATAGTTGTCATGAGTTTCTTCGGAACATGGATATTTTGGAGACTAATGGGGTCGATTTTGCTACTTTTTAGATGACCGATTCTGCCAAGAAATGGTGGAGGGATTATCTAATGACTAGACCAGCTAGGTCACCTGCTCTGACTTGGGATCAGTTTTCACATCTGTTCTTGGAGAAGTTCCTGCCTATCACTACTAGAGAGGAGCGCCGTCGTCAGTTTGAGCGTCTTCAGTAGGGCAGCATGACTGTTACCCAATATGAGACTCGCTTTGTGGATTTGGCTCTTCATGCTACTCTTTTGCTATCCATAGAGAGAGAGAGAGAGAGAGGGTTAGGAGATTTATTGAGGGTCTTGCTCAGCCGATCAGATTGCAGATGGCTAAGGAGACAAGGAGCGAGATATCTTTCTAGGATACGGCCAATGTGGTTAGGAGAGTTGAGGTAGTTCTCAGATTGGGAGGTCAGGGTTCGGACAAGAGACCTCGACATTCCGGTGGATTCAGTGGTGCCTCATCTGGAGGCGGGGTTTCTTTCAGTAGAGGCCATTCTTCCAGGCTATTTCATTTGGCACTTTAGGCATCTCATGGTACCTCAGACGATCGTGTTCTTATATGCCTCCTTCTACTCAGCCAGCCTATAGTGCACCACCAGCTCCTATCAGAGCACCCCCTCTTTAGAGTTATTATCATGGTCAGCCGGTTCTTCAGGGTCAATCTCAGTTTTCACAGCCACAGTATCAGGATGGATGCTTTGAGTGTGGTGATTATGGGCATATTCGGAGAGCTTGTCCGAGATTGTCGGGTAGTCAGCCTCAGTATCAGGTTTCTCATGCTATAGCTACGGCACCACCTGCCCAGCCAGCCAGGGGTAGGGGTCAGATAGCCATAGGTAGGTGTCAGATTGTTAGAGGTGGAGGCCAGCCCGCCAGAGGTAGAGGTCCACCTGTCAGAGGTCGTCCCAGAGACGTGGTTCAGGGTGGTGGGTCCTTACCCCGATTTTATACATTTCCAGCCAGAACTGAGGCGGAGTCCTCCGATGCTATTATCACAGGTACCATTTAAGTTTTCAATAGAGATGCTTTAGTTCTGTTTGATCCGGGGTCTATTTACTCTTATGTGTCATCTTATTTTGCTTCGTATTTGGTTGTGCCCCGCGATTCCTTGAGTGTCCCTGTTTATGTGTCTATGCCCGTGGGGGTGTTATTGTTGTTAATCGTGTGTATTGTTCATGTGTGGTTGTTATTGAGGGTTTTGAAACTAGTGTGGACCTTTTGCTTCTTGATATGGTTGATTTCGATGTCATATTGGGCATGGATTGGTTGTCACCTTATTATGCAATCTTGGACTGTCATGCTAAGACAATTACATTAGCTTTGTCAGGGTTGCCCCGATTAGGGTGGAGAGGGACTCCTGGTCATTCTTCCAGCAAGGTTATTTCTCATACGAAGGCTCGTCGCATGGTCGAGAAGGGATGTTTGGATTATTTGGCCCATGTTTGTGATTCTAGTGTCGAGGCTTCTTCTATAGATTCGGTGCCTATTATTCGTGAGTTTCCTGAGGTGTTTCCTGCAGACCTACCAGGGATGCCACCCGACAAGGATATTGATTTTTGCATTGATGTGGCTCCGGGCACTCAACCCATTTCTATTCCTCCATACCGGATGGCCCCACCAGAGTTGAAAGAATTGAAAGAACAGTTGCAAGACTTGCTGGATAAGGGCTTCATTAGACCTACTGTCTCGCCCTGGGGTGCACCAGTTTTGTTCGTGAAGAAGAAGGATGGATCAATGAGGAATTGTATAGATTACCGGCAGTTGAATAAAGTCACTATCAAGAACAAGTATTCCTTGTCGAGGATTGATGATTTGTTTGATCATCTTCAGGGTGCCAAGGTGTTTTCAAAGATCGATTTAATATCGGGCTACCATCAGTTGAAGATTAGGGCATCTGATGTCCCTAAGATAGCTTTTCGGACGAGGTATGTGCACAATGAATTTCTGGTGATGTGTTTTGGCTCTATTAATGCCCCAGTGGCATTTATGGACTTGATTAATCATATGTTTAAGCCTTATCTGGATTCCTTCGTAATTGTGTTCATTGATGAAATTCTAATATACTCCCAGTCAGGAAAAATCATGATTAGCACCTCCGGATAGCGCTTCAGACATTGAGAGACAGTAAGTTGTATGCTACATTTTCAAAGTGCAAATTTTGGTTGGATTCAGTAGCTTTCTTGGGTCACATCATATTAGCAGAGGGTATTCAGGTAGATCCTAAAAAGATAGAGGTAATCAAGAACTGGCCTAGATCCACTTCAGCCACGGAGATCAGGAGCTTTTTGGGTTTGGCAAGTTACTACCATCGTTTTGTGGAGGGGTTTTCATCTATAGCAGCCCCAATGACTAAGTTGACTCTGAAGGGTGCCCCAGTCAAATTGTCGGACGAGTGTGAGGGGAGCTTTCAGAAGCTAAAGACAACCTTAACTTCAGCACTAGTGTTGGTGTTACCATCAGGTTCAAGATCTTTCACGGTATATTGTGATGCCTTCCGTGTTGGGCTTGGAGCAGTATTGATGCAGGAAGGCAGAGTGATTGCATATGCATCTCGGCAGTAGAAGGTTCATGAGAATAATTATCATGTCCCTGACATAGAGCTGACAGCCATTGTTCACGCATTGAAGATTTGGAGGAACTATCTATATGGTGTTATGTGTAAGGTTTTCACGAATCATCGCAGTCTTCAGTACTTGTTCAAGCAAAAGGATCTTAATTTGAGGCAGAGGAGATGGTTAGAGTTATTGAAAGACTATGATGTCACTATATTGTATCATCCGGGAAAGGCGAATGTGGTGGCCGATGCATTGAGTAGGAAGGCAGTGAGTATGGGCAGCCTTGCATTCATTCCAGTTGGTGAGAGACCGTTAGCTTCAGATATTCATACTCTGGCAAATTGGTTTGTGAGGTTGGATATTTCGCCCAGCCGTGTTTTATCTTGTACAATCGCTCGATCTTCCTTATTTGAGCGTATCAGATATCGGCAGGATGATGACCCGCATTTGATGGTCCTTAGGGACACGGTTTGGCATGGTGGTTCCAAGCAGGTTACAGTTGGAGATGTCGGTATTTTGAGGATGCAGGGCCGAGTACGTGTGCCTAATGTTGATAGGCTTCGTGAGTTAATCCTTGAAGAGGCTCACAGTTCTAAGTATTCTATTCACCCGGGTGCTGCCAAGATATACCAAGACTTGCGACAGCATTATTGGTGACGAAGTATGAAGAAGGATATTGCTGCGTATGTGGCTCATTGCTTGAATTGTCAATATGTGAAGTATGAGCATCAGAGAACCGGTGATTTGCTTCAGCAGATAAAGATTCCTAAGTGGAAGTGGGAGCATATCAATATGGAATTCATTGTTGGACTCCCATAGACTCAGAGGAAGTTCGACACCATTTGGGTTATTGTGGATAGGCTGACTAAATCAACGCATTTCATTTCAGTGGCAAGTACTTATTCTTCGGAGCGGTTAGCAGGGACTTACATTCGAGAGATTGTTCGCCTTCACGGTGTGCTTGTGTCTATCATTTCTGATCGAGGTACACAGTTTACCTCGTATTTTTGGAGGGTAGTTCAGCGTGAGTTAGGTACACGAGTTGAGTTGAGCACAGCATTCCATCCGCAGACGGACGGGAAGTCCGAGCGTACTATTCATATCTTGGAGGATATGCTCTGCGCCTGTTTTATTGACTTTGGAGGTTCTTGGGATCAGTTCTTACCGTTAGCGGAGTTTGCTTACAATAATAGCTACCAGTCGAGCATTCAGATGGCTCCCTACGAGGCATTATATGGTAGGCGGTGTAGATCGCCAGTTGGATGGTTTGAGCCTGGAGAGGCTCGGTTATTGGGTACAGACTTAGTTCAGGAGGCCTTGGACAAGGTCAAGATTATACAGGATCAACTTCGTACAGCTCAGTCCAGGCAAAAGATTTATGTCGACCGTAAACTTCGTGATGTGGCATTCATGGTCGGAGAGAGGGAATTACTAAGAAGGTCAAGTTGTGCCCTAGGCATATCGGTCCATTTGAGATTCTCGAGGGAGTGGGGGAGGTAGCTTATTGACATGCGTTGCCTCCAGGGTTATCCTTAGTTCATCCGGTATTCCATGTGTCTATGCTCCGAAAATATCATGGTGACCCGTCCCATGTATTAGATTTCAGCTCTGTCCAATTGGACAATGATTTGACTTATGAGGAGGAGCCAGTAGCCATTTTAGACCGCCAGGTTCGTCAGTTGAGGTCAAAGAGTTACCAATTAGTTCGAGTGTAGTGGAGAGGTTAGCCTGTTGAGGCTGCTACTTCGGAGTCCGAGTCGGATATGCGGAGTAGATATCCACACTTGTTCGCCAATTTAGGTACATTTCTATGTCCATTCGAGGACGAACGTTTGTTTTAGAGGAGGAGATTGTGATGACCCAAAGGGTCATCTTATGATTTAAGACACCATTTCGGTCTCATTAGCCTTAAAACACTAATTTTATTCACATTGATTTGCGTGCGCAGTCTGGGCGTGAATCCGGAAAGCCTCTATGTGAAAATATAAGAAATAATAATTTCTAGAGTTAAAATATAATTTTAGTTGGCTTTGGTCAACCTTTTGAGTAAACGAACCCGGACCTATGTTCTGACGGTCCCGGGAAGTCCACAGTAAAATATGAGACTTGGGCGTATGCTCGAAATTGAATTCTAAGGTCCCTAGCTTTAGAATTGAATTTTTGAAAAAAATTGTTACACTAAATTTTAAAGGAAATAAAGAAATGAATTAATATTTGAATTCATTGGTATCGGGCCCGTATTTTAGTTCCGGAGCCCGGTACCGGTTTGTTATAACGTTTAAGTCTTATCTGTGAAATTTGGTGGAAATCGGAGTTCATTTGACGTGATTCGGACATCCGATTGAGAAAATAATGAATTTGAAGTGTTCATGAGAAAATTATGATTTTTTATGTTAAATTCCTAACTTTAGGTGTTATTTTTGTGATTTGATCGCAAGAGAAAGTCTGTATGATATGTTTAGACTTCCGTGCATGTTTGGTTTGGAGCCTCGAGGGATCGGGTGAGTTTTGGATAGGCTATGGAGTGTTTCGGACTTATAAACTTCTGTTGTCATAACCGCTACTGGTGCACTGACTTGTTCCTCTTCGCGATCGCGAAGCATCTCCCGTGATCGCGAAGCATCTCCCGTGTTGCGAAGCATCTAGTGCGATCGCGAAGAGTAAATGCACTGGGGGTCATTTTTTTCTTCGCGAACGCGAAGTCTTGGATGTGAACGCGAAGCACTGGGGGGAGTACCCTACGCAAATATGGTCTGACTTACACGAACGCGATGTGTTAGTGGACCTGGGGGGAAGGGAGACCATTTCTTCTACGCGAACGCGAACAAAGGCCGCAAAGCATCAAGAACGTGAGCCTACCTACACGAACGCGAAGGCTATTGGGCCGTAACACTCCGCGATCGCGACAGGCCCATCGCGAACGCGATGAAGGCCTGCCCAGGGATTAAAAACAGAACAGTAACACGGGAATAAGCCATTATTTCATATTTACAAAACCAAGAAGACCTAAAGGCGATTTTCAATATACAAGTTGTTCCCCAGAGTGTTGGTAAACGATTCTAAACTATTTTCTTTCGATTACCCATTGTTTTTCATCACTTTTCAATCAAAAATCAAGGGTATTCATGGTAGAAATTGGGGGTTTGGGTAGAATTACAAAATTTTTAAAATTTGAATTTATACCTCGAATTGTGGTCGAATTTCGAAACTAACTACATATTCGGGCTTGGGGGTGAATGGTTAAACGGAATTTGGTCTGAACCCCAAGTTTGGACCAAGCGGGCCCGGGGTTGATTTTTAACTTTTTTTTTAAAAACTTAGGAAAACCATAATTTTGCATTAAAGTTAGTTCCTTTAGAACTAATTAATGATATTGAACTAATTATGATTATATACGAGTGGGTTGGAGGTGAATTTGAAAGGAAAAGCTGTAATTGAGTTGTGAGTGGCCTGCGAGATTGAGGTAAGTGTTTGGTCTAACCTTGACTTGAGGAATTAGGAATCTCCGACTTAATTGCTATGTGAAAATTCATGTGTGTGGCGTATAGGTGAGGTGACGAGTACCTATGCGCCACCAAATTATCTGTTAAGCATGTTCCCTTCCCTGTTTCCAATTTTTTATATTCCTGTCTTAATTGTTTCATGACTATTGATGCTTCCATGTCTACTTGTTTTTGTCCACTTGTTTTGTTAAATATATTGTTTCACTTATTTGAAAGTATTAATTAATCCTTAGCTTCGTTGTGATACATTAATGGTTGAGCAGGTGGTCAGTGTTTCATGATACATTCCAGTTGGTTTCGATGTGTAGTAATAATTGGTGAAGTTTCTTAATTGTACAGTTTTCCATTTACATTAGTTGAGATATAAATATTGTGAAGGATTTTGATCTAAATTGTGAAACCCTTATTATTAATGATGAAATGTGATTGTCTAGTGGGAGCGGGTTGCACGTCGCAACAAGTAGTAATAAGGGTGGACAGGTGGGATCCGGTTGCACGCCGCAACAGGAGGAATAAGCGTGATATATATGTTAAGGAGTAATAAGGGTGGACAAGTGGAATCGGGTTGCACGCTGCAACAAGGAATAAAAAGGGAGAATATTCATGTTGTTACTAGTTATATGATGGAAACTGGAGTACCCACTGTTTTATTTGTTGTTCTTCATATTCTGCTTTCACCGTTATTTAAATTGTAACATAGAAATTCACGTAAGGATTGGTTATAGCTATGATCTGGAAAGATAGTTGGGTTATTTATTTCTTTACTGCAAGTTATTGTTTCATTCACTTTAGTATTTCCTTGTTGCTTTATTAAACATTGTATACAAGTTATATTATAAATGCCCTGCCATAGCCTCGTCACTACCTCATCGAGGTTAGGCTCGGCACTTACCAATACATGGGGTCGGTTGTACTGATACTGCACAATGCACTTCTTGTGCAGATCCAGGTTCTGGTTAGAGTTGATTTCGAGTACTAGTTGATTGTTCGCACGGAGACATGAAGTAAATCTGCTGATATACGCAGATTCCTGGAGTCTTCTCCATATTATTTATTTACAGTTTTATTTAATTCAAAATAGTCATATATTTTCTTTGAGCGAAATACTTATAGTAAATTCTTAGTAGTTCATGAATTGTGACTCCAAATCATGGGTAGCTAGATATTAGCATTAGTTTCGTGATATCATTTTATTACTTCATACTTATTTTGGTATCATATATTGGATAGTATTAGACTTCTCATATATTTTTAATTGTTTTAAATGTGGAACCCACTGGTGTTGGATTTCCTAGCAAGAATAGTGTTAGGCGCCATCACGGTCCCGACGCTGGGAAATTCGGGTCGTGACAGAAACACCCTTAGGGCCATGACCTCACAATATTAAAAGCATAATAATATATATGAAATGGCACGACATCAACCTTCATGCTTTTACTCTCACATGATATGGCACGGTATCACCCTTTGTGCTTTACACTCTTCCCTTACATGATAATGTATATGAAATGGCACGGCATCACCCTTCGTGCTCTACACTCTTCCTCACATGATAATGAATATAAAATGGCACGGCATCACCCTTCGTGCTCTACACTCTTCCTCACATGATAATGAATATAAAATGGCACGGCATCACCCTTCGTGCTTTACACTCTTCCTCGCATAATAACGAATATAAAATGGCACGGCATCACCTTTCGTGCTTTACACTCTTCCTTACCAAGCATATGAATATCAATAAAATAGCAAGACATGAAGTATAAATAACATCTAGGAGAGTGTCCAAACGAATATTCCAAACAAATTCCCAATCACTGATTTCCAAGCCAACAATGATTCAATGAACCCTCAAGGAACACATAATTCAGGTACTTCCACAAATCCCACAATTTATCGACAGTACAAGTATGGAATCTAGCATCTCAAAATATCGGTCGTAACAATGTATTAATGATTATGCATAGAAATGACAAAATTAGACACATCAATGTATTCTCAGAGTTCCATCAAATTTGATCAAGTTATAATAGACTAAGTGTCGATTCTAATATTAGATACTAGGTTCTTAATAACTAGAAGTCAAGTGAGGCATGAAGAAAGAGGTCATGAAATTCTACAAACATAAAGGTAACATAATCCATCCTCCATGCATGATTAACCCTAGAATATACATATATGCTCGTCATCTCATATATGTATCACCCCCGTAGGTATCAAACAATGAAAAATAAGAAGAATTTTTCCTCAACAAAGTTAGGCAAAATACTTACCACAAACAAGTCAATTACAATACGCAGCAAGCCAAGCGATGCTCCAACAATGCCATCACGCGTGTAGTGAACTCCGAACGTCTCAAAACTAGCCAAAAGCAACTCAAATACATCAAATAAAGCCCAAGGAAATAATTCCAAATGATAAAGATCGAATCCTAAATCAAATCCCAAATCTGGCAAAAGATCACACCCGGGCCCACGCCTCGGAACCCGACAAAACTCCAAAATCCGAAAACCCATTGAATTACGAATCCAAACATACTAGTTTCACTCAATTCTGAATCGATGTCCAAAACTCAAAAATTCAAATTATGAAACTTTAGGCCAAAACCCTCTCTTTAAAATTCATCAACCAAAACCTAACATCGAAGATAGATTCATGGAATATAACTAAAACCGATTAGAAAACACTTGTCCCAATTCATATGGTGAAAATTTCCTCAAATATTTCCCAATTCCGAGCTCTCCAACTCAAAATATGTTAAATGAACAAAGCCTTAGTTTTAACACTATTCTGCCTCGTTTCTTGTGCCAAATGATATCGAAACTCGCTTTTGATGCCTCAAATGGATTCCTCGTAAACTTCTAGTAAAGTTAGGCTCTTGAATCACTCTATTTGGCCTTATATTGAAGGTGATATATTGGTTTCAATATTTGGAAATAGTGCAGATTTTTAAATACGAAGTCAGTGGTAATTTCGTAATCAATCTGAAAAATCTGGCAACCTAATTCTTAGTAAAATGACCATAAACTCCTCATACGATGTCCAAATTCGACAATTCTTTTTTCCTATGGCTCTGCAATTACGATATGGATCTAATTATTCAATAAAAGTAAAATTGGAGCTAATTTTCTTAATGTAGTACCATTTATACTTGAAGAAACAACGTCGAAACATAAAAACAAGCGCAACACAACCCAAACCTATCTGAAACTCACCCGAGCCCCTCGGGACCATGTCCAAACATACCAACAAGTCCCATAACATAACACGGACTTAATCGAGCCCTCAAAATATCGAGCGAAGTGGAGATACTCAAAACGACCTGTCGGGTCGTCACATCCTCCACCACTTCAACACATGTTCGTCCTCGAACGTGCCAGGAGACTTTCCAAAGCTACCAAATCACGGTGTAACCTTACTAAGCATAAACCGGGGGTGATCCCACGTCACCCTGATCCACATAATCCTTCCAACACAACATAACTAGAGATCCTTATTTCGATCTTGGTCCTTAAACCTTAGAACTCAATCTGTATCATCCAGAATTCATAACAAGACCCGAATCCCACAGGCACATACTGTATAAATGTGAACAATTTTATCAAGTCAAAACCATAACACAAGATGTAATCACATGATATACCCCATTACTTCGACACTCACAGTAGAAACTGCCGACCATCATTACTGCCCAAAACAAATCTGGTGCCGGTAGCACACCTCATACTGATTAGAACCTCATTCTAAATCTTCATACCCTACCGATGATGAAAGAAACATGCATAATCTCTTAACCACTCATCTTATCAATAAGCCAAGAAACTCACTCACCCCACCAGGGCCATTGTCCACATCCTCAACAAAATATAGTGTTATTCTTCCAAACCTTCATCATCCCAATACAATAGTGCAAATTTTAGGTCTAGAAACCTCATCTCAGCCAATACGAGCAGCCGCACCACCAAGCATCAACAATAAACATATGGACCCACACACAACCCGATTTCGTACAATACCAAGTAATAATTCAGACATGACAAATAATAGTAAGAAAACTAATAAGCAAGTTAAGCAGACAGGGAAACTTTAGCATTTTACTATGAACTATTCTCAACAAGGTGAAAGCAAAATACACGAAATAGAAATAAGTAGCCATATTTCATCATTGTACCCTTGCAGCGTGCAACCCGATCCCATCATATCAATCCATATAGGGTACTCTTTGAGACATAATACTCGAGGTCACTGATCACATGTGCGTCAACATCATGCACAACAGAGTGTACAAAATATAACTGTGGGGAAAATCATTAGGAACAAACAATACTGAGAATGTCAAGCACAACTATGAAGCAATTAGCAAATCAAAATCAGAAGGTCCACCTCGCCTATAGTTCCATGAGGGCTAAACTGAATCGCAATATGCATGCGAGGAATCATGTAACCCTCACAACCCGTCATAGAATAAGAGAGAAACATATGACATAAACCAACATGTGAATAACATCCACTCCGCCCGATGATATACATGTGGTATCAACTACGCAAGAGCAAGAAAATCCAACCTGATACAGAATACACACCCTCATTGGGCTCAAAATAATCCCCAAACCAAATTTCAATCATCCCCAAACATGTAATAAACCTTCCAAAAGTCTATAGCAACCTTTCCATAACACCTACCACTAATCATCAAATCTTATACACTCCTTCACACCTCGCAATCAAGGAATAGTCCGCCAACAAGAACATTTAGTCTCTTAGCCTCATGAATACCAGAAATTTCATACCCAATATCAACATCGCTTCTCAAATAGCTGACACGTAATTCATACTCCATCATCTCAGGAAGAAACACCCATAAGTCGAAACACAATGTGCCTGCCAACAGGCAAATTCTACTTCGATGAGAATCCCATAGTGCCAACAAGACATCAAACACCCAAAATTGTCCGAGACATCAAGAACTCGTATCCTTCCCTCCAAAACTAAACTGCAACCTTGTACATGCAACCTTTCAACCCCACACGGTGCGTCGCCTCTAACATGCTAACTCGCAACACTACGAAAGTCTCATAGTCAACTTTGAACCATATGCAAATTGAACACGTCATCACCCGAGAATCTTTCATTTAACTCAATCCAGGAGAACACCACCACACGCAATATAGCTTCTATACCTGTAGAAAACATCAACTCCGACTGTGGTCATAACAATGATAAATTCTCCGGAACTCAGTAATACATAATCGAGTAATAAGAACCAATCTCCTCTAACTCAATCGAGTCACGCAGACTGCCAACCCAAAAGTAACTCAATCTGATATGACCGTCCTGAGGAACTTCCTGCGAACCCAAAGCTATTTCTTGCATCACTCCAACATTTACATGTAGACCTTCCTTGACAAGGAAATGTCGCAGATCTAATTACCATTCGCTACCATTTTCAAGACCACCCGCAAAAAAAGCAAAAATCCTTAAAGGCAACATAAGACCTGGAACTCTCCAGAACCTTCTCGATAACTACTCATCTTACTCTGATCTCCAATACACAACTAATACGCATTGAGCAACACGTGTTTCGCCCGCATATGACCATCCAAAGAAATAACCAAGAAATATCTCGGTCCGAAAACTGATATGGTCCATGACCCTACAATCCGATCGTCATTGGCAGACTCCACCACTTAGATCGAAGTTATAGATCACCTCATCGGCACCCCAAAGTACCATATCTTCATAGCATGCCCCGATCCCGCACGACTATTTAGCCGAATACTTCAAAAACTCATACAATAACGGTCATAGAACGCCCCGAAGATTCTGCCAAGCGCTTACCCATCATTGTAATAGTCAAACAACTTCCCCAAATGCTCTGAAATGATCACATATGCACTTCACCGAATGGAAACCTCACACGAGACACACGATCCAAACTCATCATGCAGGAGATGTCCCACCAGTTATACTCAAATGGACACCTTGCCATGAACCCACCTTAGTCAAAATAGCCAGGCCACTAGTCAATCTTCTCAAATCTATGCTTACCAACCAGACCATGAACCCGCCTCATACCACAAATGAACGACTAGAAGATTTCACACTGCATCTGTTTCTGAGGCTAGACAACACATCGTAATCTCTCTGCAGCATCACTGATCGTCAGCACATAACGAATACTGAGTGCACAACACAACATATGAGCGATTAGGAGGAGTCAAAGACGTAGATTTCAAGCTGAAACAAGGCCGCACGATAAGGAAAAAAGAAAGGGAAATTGTTTTCCTAAATGCCATGTAGCCTCCCGAAGATATGTATGGATGTCAACATACCGATCCGCAGGACTCTACTAGACACTTGCTCATGACTTGTAGAACCTACAAACCTAGTGCTCTGATACCACCTTGTCACAATCCAAAAACCACTAGTCGTGATGGCACCTAAGTCGATCCGCTAGGTAAGCCAACTAACAGAAAATATAATCCAAAAGAGATTATAGGAAAATAGTAAAGAATTAGCTGAACATTTACAAATTTACCCAAGACCTAGTAGTACGAATCACGAGCTTCTAAAATTTTGAATTTCAAAACTGATACAAATAAATACACGTTCTACTTGAAGGTTACATAAATAGATTAGCAATAACCTAAGCTACAATGGACAAGTGGCAGTTATATCCAAACGCACGAACATCTTCCGAATTAGCATCCGACGTCACCAGCAGCTCCGCTCCAAAATTTGCACGCGATGTGCAGAAGTGCAGTATCAGTACAACCGACCCCATGTACTGGTAAGTATTTTGTCTAACCTCTTCAAAGTAGTGACGAGACTTTTAGTTGAAAGATGCTAGTTTTTTATAACATGTACGTTAGACTAACAGTATAGGCAGCTCAAAACATAATAGACAAAAGTACCTTATACAACTCTGTGAGACAGTCAACAATTACTAGTAGGAATTACAATAGAAGATTTGCAATATTTCCTGATATAAGAAGTGTATCCAAGATATTAAGTCAGATGACTCAGTAACATCCCTCGTTCTTCTATCTCATCGTCACCATATATAAATAAATTTATGTAACAAATCAATTAGCACGACAACACCCTTCGTGCGTTCAACTCATCCTTCCAAATGTACGTATAACAGAACCAACCATATGACAGAAACACTATAACAAGAATTACAAAGTAGGAAATACGTGAGTAACAACAATGGAAAAGGATATACATGTGGGCAACTGTAAAGAACTAAACGGAAAGCACGTGAGTAATAACAACAATTGGAAAGTTAGGGATATCAATGTCAATTAACTAGCATATTAGAAGCCTAAGTAAGAATATGATAAATAAGAAGGAAACACATGATCTTTACAAGTTAATAAGTAAGGGCGTGAATGACTAGCATGACGGAATGCTTAAACTAGATTGTGACGGAATGACATGACTATAATTTTAAAAGCAGGAAATAGTTATGGCATAGACATGTTAAGCAAGTAAAATACATGGACAATGCAACAACAATTGAGATAGAGATCAAGTACGGGACAATAACAACATATCACACAAAATATATAATTTCGATAATAACAGCTCAAGGTGAAAGAGAAAATGTAAACACGAAAAATAGATATCACATCATAATGCATGTCCCTCATCCTCGCCTGCACGAAAACACGCTTCGTGCCATGACCTCACAATATTAAAAGAATAACAATATAAATAAAATGGCACGGCATCACCCTTCGTGCTTTTACTCTCACATGATATGGCACGGTATCACCCTTCGTGCTTTACACTCTTCCCTCACATGATAATGTATATGAAATGGCACGGCATCACCCTTCGTACTTTACACTCTTCCTCACATGATAATGAATATAAAATGGCATGGCATCACCCTTCGTGCTTTACATTCTTCCTCACATTAATATAAAATGGCACGGCATCACCCTTCGTGCTTTACACTCTTCCTCACATGATAATAAACATAAAATGGCACTGCATCACCCTTCGTGCTTTACACTCTTCCTTACCAAGCATATGAATATCAATAAATTAGCAAGGCAAGAAGTATAAATAACATCTAGGAGAGTATCCAAACGAATATTCCAAACAAATTCTCAATAACATATTTTCAAGCCAACAATGATTCAATGAACCTTCAAGGAACGCATAATTCAGGTACTTCCACAAATCCCACAATTTATCAACAGTGCAAGTATGGAATCTAGAATCTTAAAATATCGGACGTAACAATATATTAATGAATATGCATAGAGATGACAGAATTAGACACATCAATGTATTCTCAGAGTTCCATCAAATTTGATCAAGTTATAATAGGCTAAGTCTCGATTCTAACATTTAATACTAGGTTCTTAGTATCTAGAAGTCAAGTGAGGCATGAAGAAAGAGGTCATGAAATTCTACAAACATAAATGCAACATAATCCATCCCCTCAAGCATGATTAACCCTGGCATATACATAAATGTTCGTCATCTCATATATGTATCACCCCCGCAGATAGCAAACACTGACAAATAAGAAGAAAAATTCCCTCAACAAAGTTAGGTAGAATACTTACCTCGAACAAGTCAATTATAATACCCAGCAAGCCAAACGATGCTCCAAAAATTCCATCACGGGCATAGTGAACTCCGAACGTCTCAAAACTAGCCAAAAGCAACTCAAATACATCAAATAAAGCCCAAGGAAATAATTTCAAATGATAAAGATCGAATCCTAAATCAAATCCCAAATCCGGCAAAAAATCACACCTGGGCCCATACCTCGGAACCCGACAAAACCCACAAAATCTGAAAACCCATTGAATTACGAGTCCAACCATACTAGTTTCACTCAATTATGACTCCAAATCAATGTCCAAAACTCAAAAATTCAAATTATGAAACTTTAGGCCAAAACTCTCTCTTTAAAATTCATCAACCAAACCCTAAAATCGAAGATAGATTCATGGAATATAACTAAAACCGATTAGAGAACACTTACCCCAATTCATATGGTGAAAATTGCCTCAAAAATTGTCCAATTCTGAGCTCTCCAACTCAAAATATGTTATATGAATAAAATCTTAGTTTTAACACTATTCTGCCTCGTTTCTTGTGCCAAATAATCTCGAAACTCGCTTTTGATGCCTCAAATGGATTTTTTGTAAAATTCTAGTCAAGTTAGGCTCTTGAATCACTCTATTTGACCTTATATTGAAGGAGATATGTTGGTTTCAATATTTGAAAATAGTGCAGATTTTTAAATACGAAGTCAGTGGTAATTTCATAATTAATCTGAAAAATCTGGCAACCCAATTCTTAGTAAAATAACCATAAACTCCTCATACGATATCCAAATTCGATGATTCTTTTTTCCTATGGCTCTGTAATTACGATATGGATCTAATGCTTTAATAAAAGAATAAATTGGAGCTAATTTTCTTAATGTAGTACCATTTATGCTTGAAGAAACAACGCCGAAACATAAAAATAGAGTGCAACACAACCTAAAGCTATCTGAAACTCACCCGAGCCCCTCGGGACCATGTCCAAACATACCAACAAGTCTCATAACATAACACAGACTTACTCGAGCTCTCAAAATACCGATGAAGTGCAGATACTCTAAACGACATGTCGGGTCGTCACACATGTCTATTTATAAGAAATTATGCCCCTAAAATTCTCGTGGATGTCATCTTTGGATTGGAGATGACATCCTAGCTCTTGAATCAATTTCTTTTGGGTGTCTCTTTCCACGGATGACATCCTTATAATTGAGGATGACATCCTTGGATTGGGGATGCCATCCTTAGGCTTTTTGATGTCTCTGATTGAACACTCTTCTTTTTTCTCTTTTTCTTTCTTTTATTTTCCTGCAACATTTATTAATAATTTTTTATAAATATTGAACAAAAAATCATATCTATAAATAAAGTATTTGTTTATTTAATATAATATATACCTAAAACATACATAATATATACTTATCAGTCCCCCCGAATTTCCTCAATAAGACTTACTCAATCTTATGTGGAGCCAAATTATTTTCCTTCACCGATGTTGTATATCTGGTGATATGATCCTGAGGATCTGAAGTCCCAACATACTTCGGCACATCTAACATTTTGAACCTCTTCATTATCAACTCTAGTGTCGCGCTCGGTTTGAACAGCATAGTGGTGTGCCTGGACTTTGATCCATTCAAGCGTTTACTTCCCTCATAAACTACATGATTTCAGTTTTAAGGGATCATTCTGATTGACGTTATTGAATCCGCTACCGTTCCCCCTGGCTCTGTCAAAGTCGGCTTCACCTCTCGGGGTGTTGTTATCGACCATCTGCATTATTTAATTTGCGGGAGCACCGGGACGAACTGGACCTCGTCCATTCGCGTTATTGGAAGCACCCGATAAACCTTGCCTTAATTCCGTCATGACCTGATCCTGCCGCGAGAGATGGACCATAATAACCTTTGTTGCTCCCTCAGGATCCTTATTGTTTCAACGACGTGCTCGTCTTCAGCATCATCAAGAGTTTCCTCTCAAACATGTCGTGGATATTATGCGCCGTGAACTAGCGTGGCCTCGTCCCCCTCGTTGTGGGTATCACTGATGGAATCTTCGTGCTAAGGCTGATTTCCTTGGGCCTCAACATTGTGTGTGATGTTGACATCGTTATCTTCCATTTTTAATGATTTTTGCTAAGAACAAAGAATCTAACAAGTCAGTAATAGATGCAAGGATCAATTCATTTACACAACTATCTATGCCCCGCGGTGGACGCCAAATTGTTTACCTGTAAAATAGTACAATTGAATTTATATGTGGTTTATAGACAAGTAAATCGATTTGATCCTAAAATGATAAATAAATTAGACAGAAATATAAAATTTAGCATTGAAATCGAGATAAGACAGTAATGATCTTGAGCCCGGGAGCGGAACTTCGGGGGGCAGTAAGAGCAATATGGATAAGCAAGAAAATAAAATATTATTGAGCTTTGAACAAAGTATGGTGTATGCTTGTCAGAAAATTCGTGTGTTCACAATGATGGTAGAGCCCACTATTTATAGTTGCACATAGAGAACAAGGTCCTAGGATCAAGCCTCTCTTAAATGATAATTATGAGGGACATTGAAGAATGTGTAACGGTAGGCAGTGAACGCTATATTCTCTGTAACGGACCGTGCGCTTAATGCTATAGAATATTCTTCATTGAATGCTACTGAGTGGTATGCATTTATTTTGCTTTTAAGAATATCATTCTCTGATAACAAACGAAATCGTTACCTTCGGTTATGACTGTCTTCTATTTTTAACTTCACGTGTCGCTTTCTCAAATGATCATTTAATATGAATATACTTTACCCCTATACAATAGTAATAATTGATTTATATCTCCTCATAAACTTGAAAGAAAGCATGTCGGCATTCTAAACAGCAAATAGAATGGTCTCATATTATGGGGCCTTCATTTATCATGAATTGAGGTGTGAATGCACTCAATTGCAATGAAGGCCAGACTAAAACTTACTTTGTGAGCTGAAAAAGGGGTTCCCCAAATACTCTCAAGTCATTTATCCCTCCACCAATATTTACTTATTTTATACTACTTTTGTTTCAATTTAAGTAGTATTTTATTATATATTACGAAAACGTCTGTTTTTTTAAAGAATATTCAGTAACTTTTAATTTGAATATTCTCATTTTACTTCAAATATTATTCTTTATAGCATTAACATGACATATTAATTACTTACTTCGGTCCACGATAAATGACCAATTTGCTTTTTCATTTTGATCCAAAATAAGTATCTATTTATATAATCAAAAAAGAATATAATTTGGTTTTACAAAATAACCCTTATATACATATTTTAAAAAAAATTCTTACTCCTTTTATTAAATATTTAATTAAAGGTTTTTAGTCATACTTAATATTTTTGTACAAAATTTAGTATTTTTTTAACTGACGTACTAAAAGTAAATTGGTCACTTATTATGGACCGGAGCAAGATACAAGATTCAAAGAGCAATTATGGTGGGTGTAATTCATGATTATTCTCCTTCAGAAAATCCAAATTGTGCGAGTCCAAGGCAGCAAAGCCACCAAGCCCACAAACTTGTACATCTCCTAAAAGTTCCAATTTTAACACGTGTCGTTTCTTTGATCAGTGAAGTTCTCACAAAAGATAAAGCCAGATTAGACCTTAAGAGTACTTTTTCGTCGCTATCTTTGTTTCCATTTTTCTTTTGAACACTCGTCATTTTCAAGTCTATGGTCAGTTTTTTAGTATGTAATATTCTAGTTCACTCCCTTCCTCTGATTTTTATTTTTATTTATGTTTAAAGGGCAACTAGCGAGATGTATAGCTTTTTTATGTGTGAATTGGTTCTTATTATTTGTCACAAGTAAGTCAAAGTAAAAAAGGAAAGTTTCAATAGCTAGGACTTCTAATTTTATTTTTTGATAAATTCTCACCTTAATACTAACTTGCATTTAAAACATAATATTTGTTGTATAGCATGTGTGCGCATCACGCTGCACGCTCAGACTCATTAGTTTACAATTTGGTTATGGTAGATCTCTGTAGGGCAGGATATATAAGCCAAGGCGGTTGGTTCATCGAAAATTTATATGGTGTATGTAAGTCAAATATTATTTTTAATACATATCACGATCCAAAATCCAAACATGATTGTGATGGCCTCCTATCGTGTTACTAGGCAAGCCTATTTCAAAAAATATTTCTACTAAATCCATTATATGAAATTAATAAAACAATATCAACTTTTAAATTTCTCATAAACTAAATCGATTCTAAATATAACTAATATAAAAAATACGAAAGCTAGCCCCAAATATCGGGGTGTCACTAAGTCACGAACGTCTAAAACTATGAACTAAAATATACTATTGTCTAAAAGAATAAATGGTAGAAGGACTGACAAGGTCCAGCGGACGCTGGCAGCTACCTTGCAGTCTCCGCAAATAGCCGGTCTGGGATCAACGATAGCCGCGCTCCAACTCACCTGGATCTGCACATAAAGTGCAAGGTGTAGTATGACTACAACCGACTCAGTAGTAACAGAAATAACTAAGGAACTGAACAGTAGTGACTAGCTAAGCAAAACAATCCAATTATTTATTTTTCACAATTTATCAATAACATAAATAAACAGGTAAATTCCCATAACTTAGTAAATGCCACAAAGAAATTTAACAGATAATACAGCAAAACCAAAAGTGAATACGACATCACAGCAGTGCCACTCCAGTACTCATCACTCACACTCCGCACTCAACACTCTACGCTAAGCACGGACAGCTCACGCGCTACAATATTAATTACCTGGATCTGCACGGACAACTCACGTGCTACGCGGAAAGCTCACGCGCTACAATATCAATACCTGGATCCGCACGGATAGCTCACGTGCTACGGTATTAATATCCTCACAACCATGCCCTCGGCCTCACTCAGTCATGTACCTCTCCAGTGTCACAATTCACAATGAATAAGGGAACACAACCCACATCAAGTATCACAACATATCAGCAAAATAAGAGAGACTGAGATAAGCATGAACAACAATTTCTATGATTGAATACAAATAACACGAGCATGAATAAAGCCTAAACATGATCTCTAATATGAAGGCAAACAAGTTCAACAACAAGTAAACACATAACCACAGATAATAGCCATTAAGCCTCACAGCCTCACGGGATGGACCAATTCTCAATCCCTCGCGGTGCACCCCCACACGCCCGTCACCTAGCGTGGGTATCACTTCCACACAATCACATGATATCGAATCTTCGGGTTTATACCCTCAAGGCAAAAGTTAAAACTGTTACTTATCTTAACCGCGTAGAATCCTACTCCGGGATGTCCTCTTTTCTGAACTCGGTCACCAAAAGCTCCGAATCTAACCATAATCAGATCAATACCATCAACATGGGCTAACAAATCGAATTCCACAATAAAAACTACAAAATAGGCCAAAAATACGAAATCGGCTAAAACCCGATCCCCCATACCACATCTCAAAATCAGTCAACAATGGCATAATCAAAACCCTCATCCTCTCCCGAGTCTAACCATATAAAATTTATCAAAATAGGACTCCATTTGGTCCCTCAAATCCTCACTTAAAACTCTCCAAAACTCAAGCCCTAACTCCCTAATTTTCACCCTAAACTCCTACAAACTTCACGCCTAATCAATGGAAAAACATCATAAACGCGTGTAATTAATCCCAAGAAACTCACCTCAGTGATGTCTCTTGATTCTCCCTTGAAAAACACTGCCTTAGCTCAAAATCCGTTCAACAATGGTGGAAAAAGAGTAAAATTTCGCGAAGGGTTACTTATATAACTTCTTCCCAGCGATGACCGCACCTGCGGCTAGTTTATTGCACCTGCAGTCCTAGGTGCGCACCTGCGGAAACTCACTTAAACGCTCCACCTCGCACATGTGACTGCCCCTTCGCACCTGCGGGCTCGCAGGTGCGATCAACCTTCCGCACATGCGCTAATTGTCCAGACCTCCACTTCCGCTTCTGCGATGCTTACTCTGCACCTGCGATTGTCGCATTTGCGATTGTCGCATTTGCGATTGTCGCATTTGCGACTCCCTATCCGCAGGTGTAGCCACACCAGTAGCCTTACACCAGCAGCTTCCAGATGCATTTTCCAAATTCCAAACTTCTCGTTAACCTTCCGAAATCATCCCGAGCCCCTCGGGACCATAACCAATAATTCAAACAAGTCATATCTCACTATACGGACTTAGTCGAGCCCTCGGAACACCCAAAACAACACCAAAACACTAAATCAACCTCGAATTCAAGCCTAGGAACTTCTAAACTTCCAACATTCGCCAACGACACCAAAACCTATCGAACAACGTCCGAATGACCTCAAATTTTGCAGACACGTCACAAATGACACTACGACCCTACTCCAACTTCCGGTTGACTTTTCTCACTTAGCTTTCTAATTAAGAGACTAAGTGTCTCATTTCACTCAAAAATTACTCCGGACCCAAACCTACCAACTCAATACAACTCAACACAGCTGAACAATACATTAAGAAGCATAAATAGGGAAAACATGGCTATAACTCTCAGAACGATAGGCCGGGTCGTTACATCCTCGCCCTCTTAAACAAACGTTCGTCCTCGAACGAGTCTAAAAACATACCTGGAGTCTCAATTAGGTGAAACCTTCAGCAATACCTTCTCGTCACATTCAAATCATATGAACTCATCTCGCGGTCACACCATACTCATCATGTATCCATCCAGCCACCATTTCCACTTATAGGGACACTACAGTACATATAAGTCTACAAGCACGCACTCACACAATCAACACCTCAGTGCTCAAGCTACAGTCAAAATCCGGCCTCAAGTCCTCCAGACTGGCCCAACATCAACACACAAAAATCACATCTCGTACCTCATTCAGGGAATCACAAGCCGTCGATGCACAACTGATACCGGGCGCTCATGTGCACATACGAATGCGTGGAAGGAATCAAAGAGTTACACTTCCAACTGTATCGCACGATAAGAATTCAAGAATGTGAAGTTTTCCTAAAGGTTATGTAGCCTCTCGAAGATAAGTACAGATGTCTCTGTACCGATCCGCAAGACTCTACTAAACCCGCTCATGACTCGTGAGACCTATATAACTTAGGCTCTGATACCAACTTGTCACGTCCCAAAATTCAAACATGGTCGTGATGGTGCCTATCGTGTTACTAGGCAAGCCTATTTCAAAAACAAATTCTACTAAATCCATTATATGAAATTAATAAAATAATATCAACTTTTAAATTTCTCATAAATTAAATCGATTCTAAATATAATTAATATAAAAAATACGGAAACTAGCCCCAAACATCGGGATGTCACTAAGTCACGAGCGTCTAAAACAATGAACTAAAATATAGTACTGTCTAAAAAAATAAATGGTAGAAGGAGTGACATGGTCATGCGGACGCTGGCAGCTACCTTGCAGTCTTCGCAAATAGTCGGCCTAAGATCAATGATCGCCGTGCTCCAACTCACTTGGATCTGCACGTAAAGTTCAGGGTGTAGTATGAGTACAACCGACTCAGTAATAATAAAAATAACTAAGGAACTGAGCATTAGTGACGAGCTAAGCAAAACAGTCCAAATATTTATTTTTCACAATTTATCAATAACATAAATAAACAGGTAAATTCCCATAATTTAGTAAATGACACAAAGAAATTTAACAGATAATACAGCAATAACAAAAGTGAATACGACCTCACAACAGTGTCACTCCAGTACTCATCACTCACACTCCGCACTCAACACTCTACGCTAAGCACAGACAGCTCATGTGATGACCCAAAAGGTCATCACGTATATTTCTAGCTAATTCTGTGTTCTGAGGTCGTGAAAACCTTCTCTATCTCACCTCTATTTGCGTGCGCATCCCGGACGTGTAGTCAGGAAGCCTTTATTTGAAAAATTGATTAAAATGATAATTTTGTATTAGAAATTTGAATAAAGTTGACTTCAGTCAACGTTTTTGGTAAACGGACCCGAACCCGTGATTGGACGGTCCCGGGGGATTCGTAGAAAAATATGGGACTTGGGCGTATGCACGAAATCGAATTCCGAGGTCCCAAGTCCGAGAAATGAATTTTTAAAGAAAAATTGTTTTCTGAAAAATATAATAGTTTTTGAAAATGAAATTTGAGATGAAACCTGTGGTATCGGGCACGTATCTTTGTTCCGAAGCCCGGAACAGGTTCAACATGTTATATATGTGTTATCTGTGAAATTTGGAAATAAACGGACTTCGTTTGGCGTGATTCGGATCAAAAATGGAAAAAAAATTGAAGTTTAAAGAAGTTTTAAGAATTTCATTGATTTTGGGGTTTAATTCGTTGTTTTTTATGCTAGTTTGGTAGTATATTACTCGAATAAGTCTGCTGGATGTTCTAGAGGTTGTGTGCATATATGGTTTTGAGCCATGAGGGCTCGGGTGTGTTTCAGATAGGCGTCGGGGTGTTGAAACTTAGAAAAAAATCTGGTTTTTGTTGATGTTATGTCTGTTGTCCCTCCCTTCTATGCGATCGCATAGCCTTAGACGCGATCGCATAGTGTAAATTTGAAATGCCCAATTTTTCTTCTACGCGTTCACAGGAATCCATTCGCGATCGCGGAAGCCAGCTTGCTCCTTATACGCGATCGCATAAGCTATTTCGCGATCGCGTAGAGAATTTTTGACCTGTGATATTTTTCCTCTACGCGATCGCAAACAACTTCACACGATCGGGGTGCTTTAAAAACCTGGGCAGATTTTAAGTTTCCAAAATCGGGGGTTTCACCATTTTAAAAACATTTTGACTTCTAGAACTCGGTTTTGTGCGATTCCTTGAGGGATTTTCACACAAATCGAATGGGTAAGTGTTCTTCCACTATAATAAAATA
Organism: Nicotiana knightiana; assembly: GCA_005239525.1. Lineage (NCBI taxonomy): Eukaryota > Viridiplantae > Streptophyta > Magnoliopsida > Solanales > Solanaceae > Nicotiana > Nicotiana knightiana. The sequence continues at coordinate 1,429 of ML411865.1, read as the reverse complement.
TATTTCATGAATTAGTTCTTATTTTTATCATTTAAATTGTGTTTTGGGTTGAGGGGATTGTGGGTTTTGAAAGAAAACTTCAAAAATAAAAATTCATGATTTGAATGACCAAATAGTATCGGGATTGGATAAATTTAGTATAGGTGAACTCGTAACGGAATGTGTAATCGAAATTTATAAAATTTGTCGGGTTCTGAAGTGCGGGCCTTGGGGTCGACTTTTGGGTCGATTTTTATAAATTTGCAAAGATTGAAACTTTATTATTGGGAATCGTTCCTTATACGTTATATATGTATTTTGAAGTTATTTTAGTTGATTTTGAGCCGCCCGGAGGTCTTCCCGCTGATCACGCTCAACTATGTCTAATAAAAGACTAAGCGGGCATTGCAAATATAATCCGGGGTATTATGCCCAGAGTCGATCCCACAGGAAATTTACGTATCAAGCAAGCTGTTAGAATACTCAACTGTCACTTGATGTTATTTAAATTACTAACACTAAAGATTAAAACTAAAGATTAACTACGCTAAGGTGTAAACAATTGTAATAAAGATCTAAGGTTNATAAAGGTCTAAGGTTATGGTTTCCCCCGTCGGTGAACTTCCTTCTCGGATACTTCTTATAGTTTGATTAGTTGTCTCTATCAATCATGAACACTCTATCTACCATAAATCTCTCTCAAGTAATTATGATAATTTACTAGACGCACTCTCTCAAGTTACGCTAGCTAGATTGCATTACAGTTCACTTTAGATTGCACCCGAGGTATCGTTATCTCTAATCCAACCTCTAAACCCTCGGTTATGACTTTCATCTATACTCCGGGAGTGATGTTTTTCAAACAACTACCAAAATATGCACTCTCTCTCAAGTAGATACATAATAAATAGGCACAACTAACTGATGACCATTCAATTAACTACAACAAGAACGTGGTTGAACAAATAGAGATTAATCAATCAATCGGAACTATATTAGTAACAAAATAAGTTCATCCTCCAACGGGTTCTACCAAAACCCAAGATTAAATAAGTTAGCTAAACATGTTCAAAAGAATCAAATCTAAAATAACTTGCATAATTAAGCTGCAAAGTAATGAAGAAAATCTGTACAAATTTATGTCTTACCGTTCGTCTCTTCGAATCCCCTTTCGTATCCCCTTAAGTTGTGTTTTTGGGGTCTATTTATATGTTTAGGACAAACCCTAAACATGTAGGAGACTTCCATTCCAACCGGGAAACACTTAAACTCGTCAAAACTCGGAATTGACCGAAACAGGGGCCTGGCGTTTCGGCCTTGGCGCCTGGCTAACGCCAGGATAAGGCTGGCGTTTGGGCTCTAACGCCTGGCTAACTCCAGGCTACGACTGGCGTTTGGACTCTAACGCCTGGCTAACACCAGGCAGGGTCAGGCGTTTGGGCTCTGGCGC
>ML411862.1:36719-48664 GCA_005239525.1 Nicotiana knightiana | reverse complement strand
CCCCCCCCCCCAGCTCATCTACACCCCTGTGCGGTCGCAGGCCCACTTATGCGATCGCACAGTTTTCCTGACTCCTCCCCTTTCTCAAAGCTGTGCGATCGCATAGAGCAACACACCAGACACCAGTTACAGCACTAAAACACCAGATTTTTCCTATGTTTTGCACCACGACACCTACCCGAAACTCACCCGAGCCCTCGGGGCTCAAAACCAAATATACACACAACCTCAAAAATATCCTACGGACTTATTCGAGTAATTAAACCACCGAAATAACATCATAAACATCGAATTAAACCTCAAAATCTATAAAAATTCTCAAAACTTCATTAACTTCAAAATTTTCCATTTTTAGTCTGAATCACCTCAAATTGAGTCTGTTTCTTACCAAATTCCACAGGTAGCACAAAATAAACATATTGACCTGTTCCGGGTTCCAGAACTATAATACGGGCCCGATAAAACAGGTTACACATCAATTCTCATTTTAGAAAACCTTTATATTTTTCAGAAAATAATTTTCTTTAAAAATTCATTTCTCGGACTTGGGACCTCGGAATTCGATTCCGGGCATTCGCCCAAGTCCCATATTTTCCTACGTACCCTCCGGGACCGTCAAATCACGGATCCAGGTCCATTTACCATAAATGTTGATCAAAGTCAACTTTATTCAAATTTTAACACAAAAATATCATTTTATCAGTTTTTTACATAACGGCTCCCCGGTTATACGCCCGGGTTGCGCACACAAATCGAGGTAAGATCTAAGGAGGTTTTCAAGGTCTCGAAACACAGATTTAGCTAAAATTACATGGGATGACCTTTTGGGTCATCACAATTGTGAGCATGTAATTTTTCACCTATTAAATACCCCTACAGAATTAGGTAAGTAAATTAATTTTATGGATTTTTGTTGAGCTTTTAGTGATTAATTGTTGAATTGTTTGCGTTTGCGCATTCATAATTCATCTGTTAAAATTATTAAAATTGCACCGCCCTTATCAAAGAATTACGAACTTATTATTTATAATTAATCGAATTAAAAATGGGCGGATAGTAGATATTTGATGAAACATGGTTTTTAACAAATTCCTCAAAATTAATCATTTTATCCAACAAAATCATAGACTTAATTAGGAATATAAAATCAGTTGTTTTATTCTTAATTAATCTGTAATTAGATAGAAATAAGGTTTAAAAGTTAATTACTACATTTTAGATTTAATTAGGTTTGAATTTATTAATTTAGGAATTGCAAGAGAGCCTAAAATCGGACCTGGGCCAGATTACCCGGTCCCAAGTTTTATTCTTCCACTACCCAAAAGTATCCAGCCCAAGCTCCCCCTTTGACCCGTCCAACCCCTCATCCTAAACGACCCCGTTTAGTTTAGTTGATTAAATCCCGGCCATTGATCGAAATAGATCAGACGGCCAGGAACTCCCCCCCCCCCCCTCTAATATATAACTGTCCAAACGACCCCTCCCTCATTTCCATCAGAAGCCTAACCCCCCCAAAACCTAGCTGCCTCACCTCCCTCTCTTCTCTCTAACATCCAAACCCTAGCCGCCCTAACTCCTTCGCCATATACCACCACAATCACGGCGGAGCACCACCAATCCACCCCAAATTTGTACCAGACAACCTTCTCATCCCCCTCAACCCCGTCCCATCGTTTATTTCCCAAGATGAACCACCAATTTTCAGTAATTTCAAATCTGAAAACCCGAAACCCTAGTATTCTTCTACAAGTTGACTCGAAGACCTCCAATGGCTCACACCAGCATGAGTCGATACCTCTTGATGAGAGCTATCGATTCATGCGTGTTTAGACCATTTCCAAACTCGCCAGAGATCGGTCAAATTCTGGCAAAGTCACTGGAGTTCGTCCAAATCCCCTCACTGGTACCCCCACTTCTTTTAGCATATCCCCTTTAATTTTTCAAAGAAAATCAGAATATGTGTGTGTCACTTTTACCGTCTGTGTTCTTTGATCAATACGTCTTTGTTTTCGTCCATGACTCTCATTAATATGTTATTGCTCTCGTTTAGTATTTGTTTGTTCTGCCCGATTAGTTAAACGTTTGAATACATGTGTTGATTATGTAACAACCATTTTAGGTCTAAATCAATTAGCTTAGGTTCTGTGTACGTACTGCTTTTTAATTTGATATTGATGCCCAGAATTCAAGTCTTGATTAGGATTTTGCTTGTTCCCTGAAGCTGATTGTTTAGCCGTGGCCTTTAATTTACTGTTTTGTAGACTTTGTTTGAGTCCAATTACTTGTTCAAAATGCGATTTTGTTCTGGTTGGACCCTATCATCTGACTGCTACCCCAACCCCAACTGTGTACATGTCAGGTGTATCTAAAATGGTGATTAATTAAGTTAACTAACCTAAAACTTGACTTGGTTAGCTGCTGATGTTAATCCAACCTTAGTTAGTCACCTAGAGTTAATTAACCAAGTCATTATGAATTGATTAGGAGATGATTATGCTTGATACTTAAAGCAAATTAGCTGATTTGCGACTTCACTTAAAGTTAAAGTTAATCACTCAATTAAGATAATTAACTATATTTGCTAGATAAGCTTAATAAAATCGTTCGAGCAAATTAACTTAACTAGCTACTGATTTTCAGAATAGGTCTTTTAATCAACTAAGTTTCAATCGATTAATTAAGTTGATTCAACTAACCTAAGTATAAAAATCAAATTAGTCTTAATTAAGCCAATTAAACTAAGATCTAGCTAATAATACTTATCAGTCCTAGTTTAACTAAGGAACCTGACTAAGGATAATTAACTAGAGTTAAATAATAACCCAAGTGAGTTTAACCCTGATTACCTAATGGTAAATTCAGGGACTCCAAGGGGTACATTAGGTAACTCTGTTTAGGAAATCAGATTTTTAAGGGTAAAAGGGTATTTTCTAAAGAGGAAGGTTGTAGAATAAGGATAGTTGTCCCAAAGATAAGGTTGACAGCTGCCCTATGTACTATTTCTGCCTTTTGGATAAGGAATATGCAAAAGCATATCCCATCCTTACGCCTCCTATAAATAGACCCTCTTTGTACAGATTCTGGACCTTACTTTTACTCTCTCTGAGCTGCTGCAAGCATTTTAAAAGAACAGAAAAATCAGAGTATTGTCCATTCATAAACGAAAATTTCAAAAAAAAAGTATTAGTAGAAAAGCAAAAAGAAATCTGATTTCTTTTGGAATCAAGTTCATAAAAATATGGTCTAGTTTTCAGCTTCTGTTTCTTTCCTTTGGATTCTGATTTTAGGAGCCTTAAACATTCATATCCAAGAATTCTGGATCAATTCCTGCTGGGCTATTTGGTTTTCTTTGGGTTTCTGTTTATTGCTGCTGAATCTTCTTTCTTTTGTTGATTATTGTCCATACTTGACCTTTATTTGGTCAAGTACCTTTTGTTGTTTTACTCTTAAAAAGGTATGTATTAACTCATCTCTTCTCAATGAAATGTTGGACTGGAATCTTCTTCTTCTACTCACTGCTTAAACTAGTTGTTCTTGATAAATGAGGTTGTTTCTTCTGCTTTATGTAAATGTGACTGTATAGATGCTTATTATCATGCTAATGAACCTGTAAGTGTGATAAATATTGTTTTGATGTTGGTATTTCTTTGCTGGTATATGTTCTTTGTTTCAGATAATATGTACATGAATGTGTATTTAATACTCATAGTTCCACATTACGAAACAAGTTGCACCAGGATGTTGAATCTGGCCTTTTCTATGGTAAGATTCTTTCCATAAAAGTGCAGAAATACGCTTTGATTGAGTTTCTTTGGTCAATATAGAGATTTGACAAGCAAATTTCTAGATAGTTTGAATGTTAGCACTAGGGTAGATGAATCTGACTTTTTAATAGTCAAATTCACCCCTTGATAGTGCATAAACAGTAGCTTAGGGTGCTGGAAATCACCCTTTAAAAGGTATAAAGTATGCCATTTAAGGAACGCATTAGAGTTGAGGAATCTTAACCCTTGAATGGTCTGATTCATCCTCTAAAAACGCCTAAAAATCAAAGTCATAATACAAGTATGAATTGATTGTTATTAAAGATGATTGTTAGGGAGTTGAATCTGACCCCTTTCATGGTCAGATTCACCCTATAATAATGTATAAACAGTTATGGAGTAGTTAGATTATCATTACAAAAGGTATTAAGATAGGAATCTAGACCCATAAATGGTCAAATTCATATCTTAAGAAATACCTAAGAATAGTCCAGTCATTGTATGAATTTAGGCCATAATCTGTTGAATGATTAAAGGTCTGATGGGTTTGCATCATTGGAGATGAATCTGACCTCTTTATGGTCATATTCATTCCAAGAAGAATGCACAAAAGTAGGTTCTGTCCTTTAGAATTGACACTATTGCATGATTAGGACTAAACCTGACCCAATAATGGTCATGTTTGCCTTACAACATGCCTAGGACGTGTTTGTTAAAGTTAGCCGTCTGGTGATTAAGAAAACAGACCGAAAAATATAGATTTCAAAGCCCCCTGATGGCTGGCTCGCACAGGAGTAGTGTTTGTATTCCCTTTATTTCGTTATGTACTGTTTTCATTTTCAGGAAATTGTATTTCATAGTGAAATGATAATAGAATAATATAGATTTTTCTATTTTTAGTTATGGACCGGACACTATAAACTATTATTTCAGTTTCCTTACTCTTCTTGCTAAATCCAGAATTGGGCCAGCTTGATGAAACAGCCCCATTAAGGCTTTAATCAAGTTTAACTCCCTATGCTATTGTGCCATAAAGGAGTAGGTAGGCCAAAATATTAGATTTATTTTCTCTAAGAAGTAGCTTAATAACAGTAGGCAATTTAATCAAAAGCATGAACTTGTATCCAAATTGGTATATACGAAAATCTCCCTGTAAATTCTACTAGAATTTTGGAATCATGTTACTTCAGATTCTGTAACTTTCGATATGAGTAGGAATTGTTGATCCAAAACATTTTTAATTTATCCCACATCCTTTTAAATTTTCGAAATAGATGTATGAACATTCGACCTTTAAAAATACGTATAAATCCTGATTTAGATATGTACTTAGGCTGTCTAAAAATGGACAAAAATTGCCAAGTTTGAACTGGTAAAATCTGTTTGTGCTATGCCATTCCTTCAAGATTGCAAAGTTTTCATAAAAAACAATAGATAGATCTAGCTTACCAATTCAAGGCCGAAAAACAGTAAATAAGATGTTTGTACGATTATAAGTGTACATATGAATGAATATGTATTTTGATTACCATGTTTCCCATTATTCATCAAACCGAAAAGTAAAGATCCTTAAGACTTAGCTGAATTTCCTAAACTGGTGACCTCCCTATAAATTAGTCATAATTAGGATTGGCCAAAGAGTTAAACGATAAATCAGGCTAAAATATGGCCACAGCCCAAGAATCTTGTCCTTTAGGCTAAGAAATTTGATCTTAGATAATCTCCTCTAGGAAGAAAAATACCTCTTTTAGTTTGAGCTTCAATATGAAATACCAAAATTACCATAATCTACACTCGGGAGTGGCAACTCATGCCCCCGACCCTCACTCCAAACAACTAATAAAGTGCATATAGCAACCATGGGTGCATTTTATGTGACGTGATTGTCATGTGTTCGAAAACAACAAGTGTACGCCATCGTAACTTGTCCAAGATAAATTCATAAACATCCTAATTGATTTTAAAACTAAGATGCTCTTTCAAATAGAAAACATAAAGAATAATCAAACATCGCCTCAAATAGGCACTTTAAAACTGTCATGACCATAGTCTTGACTACGTAATCTACACTTGGGTGCGAAAACTCATGTCCCCATCTTCAACTTCAAATTATAATAAAAATCACATGTTGTAATTGCTCGTGCATTTCATGTGGCGCAGTTATAATGTGTCCAAAACAACAATTGCACGCCATCGTGACTTGTTTCAAGATAAATCCATAAAAGCGGCTAAAAAGTGAAAAAGGCTAAAAAGCACAATAGGTTTAAAACATGTAAATAATAAGATAATTAGGCCAAATATAATAGTTAAGCGACCGTGCTAGAACCACGGAACTCGGGAATGCCTAACACCTTCTTCCGGGTTAACAGAATTCCTTACTCGGATTTCTGGTCGTAGACAACTTAAAACATAGTCTAAATTTCCTCGATTTGGGATTTCAATAAATGATGTCCCGGAACATCACCAAAAATCCGGGTGGCGACTCTGAAAACTAAAATAAATCCCAAATCCGAATTGGTCACTTAAAGTGGAAAAACTCCCTTATTACCCTTCCATGAATAGGGGGGTAGTGAAAAAGGAGGTGTGACAGCTCTGGCGACTCTGCTGGGGACTCGAACCCAGAATCTCTGGTTCAGGATTCAAGAATTCGAGCTTATATAACTGCTATGTTTTGGCTTTCCTTATCTGATTTTACATGTTTAAACCTGACGTGCTAATTGTCATATTTACCGCTTTGATATTTATCTGAATTGCATATAAACTGTGCCGAAACCCTTCTTCTCTCTGAGTCTTCTAAATCATCTAGGAAGTGTGCACTCCGTGTGACTTCTTTTCTATTAGAGTCATCCAAATTTTAGAACGAGGTACGGACAAGTTGCAAAGCCGGTGAAGCTTCTATATTTCCGGTACGCTGCCCTGACCTCGGCTCGAGCTGTCCGCTCGGGTAAGCCTGGTCTAGAACAAAACCCCAGGATTAAAACTTAGTATAACATAGCCTCATGCTGGATCCCTAGTAGGAACGCTTATTTGCATAACATGCATTTGATTTAGGGGACTCAACACAGGGGTTGGGTCCATCTAGGATAGGTGTACCCAAGAGTGAGGTAGAATAGAAAATTCACCTTGTTTTAAAAATCCCCATATCCCGAAACTCTGCCAAAAATTTTCTGAAAATTCCAAAAACAAAGTAAGTAGATTTATATTTTTTTTAATCAAGATTTTCCTGAACTACGCCTTGTTTGATTCTCACCGGTGTGGGATACGTAGGCAACCCTCATCGGACCAACTTTATTTTTCAAAATCAAAAGATATAGTCCTAAATAAAATTAGGTGACGCCATTCTTGCATAAATAGCCAGATTGCCCAAGCGGGCACCGGAAGGCTATTTTTGCAAAAGTAGCCGCATGTGGTTTGTTTTTAAATTTTGACCCAATTTGCAAACACAACCTTACAAACTTCCTACTCGAAGTATTTAAGGGTCGTATTCGCAAAGATGGTCCATTTTGTTTATTACAAAACCCTTTGAAAAAATAACACTTTTTCATTCGGTCAAAATTTTTGTGGTTTTTAATCAAAATGAATGTGCAGGATGAATACAGTTGAAAACATTCCCTTCAGGGCTGTCGAGTAAATCCCTTTAGGACCCCATATGTGGTGGAGCGACTTAGGGGAAGTTAGTAGAAAGTTTGTTGTGAAAGCTTTGGGCAGACTTACTGGTCTTTCAAAAATCAAGCCAAGGTTGGACATCATCGAAGCTCTAGTATCGTTTTGGGATCCCACCCACAACGTGTTCCACTTTTCAGACTTTGAGTTGACACCCACTCTAGAGGAAATACCGGGGTATGCTGGTCTCAATAACAATCTTAGAAGTCGGTACCCGGTGGCACCCAGGGTGGTAACTCCACATAAGTTCTTGGATCTTTTGAACATTAGTCGGGACGTCCAAGACCCACACCTATCCGAAGGATTCTGCACTTTCTATTTTCTGTACAAACGATATGGAGATCCCCGGGGCTATGAAGCTGACAACACTGGCCTAACTCACAAAGACCAGGCTAAATGGGAAGCCCGTAGCATTCTTGGGCACCTTAATCTGCCCGAGGATTGACGGACTCATAGATTTCAGACTGGTAGGGGTGGCGGATTTCATGATAAAAAAGTCCAATGGCACCTTTATACCATTGGTTTTAGCTAAGATTTACTGCGCCTTGACGATTTGCCAGTCCGGAGGAAAATTCTTTGAAGGGTGCAATCTACTCCTAATAATTTGGATGACCGAGCACCTCTGTCACCGCCCAGGCTACATGAACTACGGCTTAACCGGTTTGAATTGTATCGAAGAACATGGTACTCGGGTAGAGGGCCACAAATTTCCTAAGGGCACAGAGGCCTGGCACTCATACTTGAGTTCATTGACTGCCGACCGAATAGAGTGGACATTCGGGTGGCTCCTTGTCGGCGAGGTTATCAATATGTCTGCTGAGGTTTCTATCTTTTGTTAATGGGTCTGCAAAGCATTCAGCCATATGCCCCGCATCGGGTCTTACGGCAGTTGGGAAGGCAACAGGGTGTTCCACATGACGAGGACTTAAGCCAACAAGCCATTGAGTTATGTCTGAGAGCTGCATTTCCTGAAGGCAGGGTCCGTCAAATTTGGAGCGAGTGCAGATTTTTAGAACCTCAGACTCGGGTGAGAAATTTATCCAAGGGGGAAGTGGAGCCCACCTACACTTATTGGTATGGCATAAGAGGCAGAGGGCACCAAGAACCAGAGCGACCTGCGAAAAGACCTCACGTACAGCATTACTGAGCAGGCGCAAGAACACTGGGTTTTGTTAGAGAAGGAAAACAACTACCTGGCTACAATAAGTAAAATGGAGGCCTAGACCAGGGAGCTCAAATATGAAAACACTTTACAAACTACGGCAACCGAAGGAGAAAGAAACCGGTTGAACAAAGAAAATGAGGCCCTCCGGGATCAGATCCAGGAAATGAGGATAGCCATTGAAAACTCTGAGAGAAGCAGAGCCGATGAAAGACTCATCACCAGCCTCAGGAAAAAGTTGTGTAGCTATGGTGATGACCTAGACAGAGCCGAAGAGGATTTGACCCAAGTGCGAGCAAAATTGGCAAAGAATGCAGAAGAAAGAGCAGAATTCGTGCAAAAAATGAAAAGAAAGCATGACCAAGAAGTTATGGATTTAAAATAAAGGATGGCCACCTTTGAAAATGAAATGGACAAGCTAGTCAAAAGATTTAAAGCAGAAAGGGAACAGTGCTACGCCATGATAGCTCAGCTGGAAGACGAATTGCAATAATGGCAAGAGCAGAGTCACAAAGACGCCTAGGTTTTAGAGGCAATATCCCAGCAGATCGGGCGTCTACTTCAGGAAAAAGGTATCATAAGGCAAAGGGTCCGAGATATAGCCGATTACATTGTCACCAAATGCCAGGAATGCGAAGATATGACTCGTACCACCTTCTTGTCGGCGGTAATGATCTTTGTCCACAAGATAATGGATGACCTATGCCGCCTCCAGCAAGATTTGGTACGCAGGCCCGTGGCAAGGCCGAATGATGCCCCACAAGTCCCTGGAGCATTGGAAGCACTGATGTTCTATTGATGTTTTCTCGAGTCTGTATTTTGTTTTCCTGTCTAAGTCCTGTCTAAGTCCACTGTAGCTTTTACATTTCCAAGAAAAGTATATGTTGAGTCTGTTTTGTAATTTTTTAAAATTTCCAAAAGTGGGCTAAAAATTTGTAATCGGAAGTATTTTTAATGAATGAAAGTTTTAGAAAAATGTTTATTTATCCATGAACTACATGATGATCTGATTCACGCGGCGCTGTGATACATAGGCAATCCACATAGGATTCGATCATAACCTTATGAAAGGAAACCGAGTAAGGAACAAAAGAGCGGAAATAAGGACAAGAATGATAAAAAGGGAAAATTTCAAAACCAAGAAATAAAGCCGGGATGAAATACACAATTGTTGCAAAACATATAGAAAGCATTTAATTTCCTAGGTGCATTGCATACCCCAAACGTGCGATTCCTTATGAGATAAATGCTTCAACCTAACGTTGTGCTGTTTCAATCTCTAAAAGTATTTTTAGGTGGTTGGTTTTGCGGTAACCTGGCTTCCCATCCTTACTTCACTAGATCAAAAGGGAGCATAGAAATGACATCCGAAAGTCACTTATCAATCGTCAACTCTTCCGTGGAAGACCTGAATCCATCCATCCCAACATCTGAGTCAGCAACAACTGAAGAGAATAGGACTCTGCGTTGCCGCAAGCTAAAAATGTGGGACGCATGGTCCAATGGTAGGGAACCACCCAGTACCATCCCGGGTTTCCCAAAGATAATTCCCAAGGTAGGCGGGACATCCAACAACCCCATAAGTTACCCAACCACGCCGTTTGGATATCCGACTATGTTGGCTTACTTTGCCGGAAGGTCTTCTGAGGTTCGCCCCCAGGCCATGTTTTCTGGTGTGTCTTCCAACATCTTCACCGCACCACCAATCTCTGCTAAGGCTCCACCAACTATCTCTGGGCCAAGTTTCGAGCCGCCATCATTCACATTCCAAACACCATCCGTCCATCTGGATACCACTCATGTTACTCCTGCATACCCCCAACAACCTCAGTCTGAGGTCACTTTGGGAAAAGATAAGAAAATCCCTGAGCACAAAGAAATGGCTCGAAAAATGAAGAGTATTGAGCAGAGCCTCAAGAATATACAGGGGATGAGCAGGCAGAAATGTGTCTCCTATGCAGACCTGTGCATCTTCCCGCACGTCCACTTGTCTTTTGGGTTTAAAACCCCCAAGTTCAAAAAATATGACGGACATGGGGACCCCATATCTCATCTGAAAAGATACTGCAACTAGCTCCAGGGAGCAGGTGGGAAAAAGGAACTTCTCATGGCATACTTCAGAGAAATCTTGAGAGGGATTGCATCGGAATGGTACATGGACCAGGATATATCCTGCTGGCACATATGGGATGACCTGGCATGGGACTTTGTTCGGCAATTCCAATACAACATGGGTATCGCTCCATATAGAAGCTCTCTATCCAATCTTAAAAAGAAATCCTCAGAAAGTTTCAGAGAATACGCCGTTAAATGGCGCGAGCAGGCCTCCAGGGTCAACCTCCGATGGATGAGGTTGAAATGGTCAGTGTCTTTCTACAAGCATAGGAAGCTGATTACTTCCAAAATATGATGTCCGCCATGGGCAAACCATTTGCGGAAGCAATCAAAATTAGAGAAATGGTGAAGAATGGTACAAAAACCGGTCGTATCCTGAGCCAATCTGCCATAAGAGCAACCTCTCAGGCCATCCAAAGTGGATCCGGGAGTGCAGCCAACAGAAAGAAGAAAGAAGAAGGGGCCATGATGGTTTCCGATGTCAGGAAGTCTCGACAATACCCACGTCCATTTCCCAAAGCTTCCCAACATTACTATCCTTACAAAGACGCAGCTTATGCTACGCCCCCTTTTCTTTATGCGGTAATGAACGCTCAGTCGCATCCCAGGCTGCAACAACAATACAACCAGAATAGAGCTCCACACCTGAGAAATAACCATCCTCTCCCAGCTCCATATAATCCACGCCCTCCCCAAAACAACTATTTGTACAACACCTAACCCCTACGCCCTCTTTTCCTTATGCGGTAATGAACGCTCAGTTGCATCCCAGGATGCAACAACAATACAACCAGAATAGAGCTCCACACCCGAGAAATAACCATCCTCTCCCATCTCCATATAATCCACGCCCTCCCCAAAACAACTATTCGTACAACACCTAACCTCATGAACCACCGAGGAGACTCAACTTCACTCCTATCGATGAGCCGCATTCAAGTNTTTATTACAATTGTTTACACCTTATTGTAGTTAATCTTTAGTTTTAATATTTTCATTCAGTTGTAGTAGTTTAAACAACACCAAGTGACAGTTTAGTATTCTGACAGCTTGCTTGATATGTTAACTCCCTGTGGGATCGACTCTGGGCTTAATACCCCAGATTATATTTGCAACGCCCGTTTAGTCTTTTATTAGACATAGTTGAGCGTGATCAAAATCCCAAGGCGGCACCCAAACCAGTCAAAGAAATGAAGAAGAGTAACCCCATCCCCCAGGTCACGGGAAAGGATGAAGCCAAA
>ML411862.1:0-26988 GCA_005239525.1 Nicotiana knightiana | reverse complement strand
CCCCTCTAATATATAACTGTCCAAACGACCTCCCCCTACCCTCATTTCCATCAGAAGCCTAACCCCCCCAAACCCTAGCCGTCTCACCTCCCTCTCTTCTCTCTAACACCCAAACCCTATCCGCTCTAACTCCCCCGCCATATACCACCACAATCCACGGCGGAGCACCACCAATCCACCCCAAATTTGTACCAGACAACCTTATCATCCCCCTCAACCCCGTCCCATCGTTTATTTTCCAATATGAACCACTAATTTTGAGTAATTTCAAATCTGAAAACCTGAAACCCTAGTTTTCTTCTACAAGTTGACTCGAAGACCTCCAATGGCTCACACCTGCATGAGTCGATACCTCTTGAAGAGAGATATCGATTCATGCGGGTTTGGAAAATTTCCAAACTCGCCGGAGATCGGCCAAATCCGGCAAAGTCACTGGAGTTCGTCCAAATCCCATCACTGGTACCCCCCTTCTTTTAGCATATCCCCTTTAATTTTTCAAAGAAAATCAGAATATGTGTGTGTCACTTTTACCGTCTGTGTTCTTTGATTAATACGTATTTGTTTTCGTCCATGATTTTCGTTAATATGTTATTGCTCTCGTTTAGTATTTATTTGTTCTGCCCGATTAGTTAAATGTTTGAATACATGTGTTGATTATGTAACAACCATTTTAGGTCTAAATCGATTAGCTTAGGTTCTGTGTGCGTACTGCTTTTTAATTTGATATTGATGCCCTGAATACAAGTCTTGATTAGGATTCTGCTTGTTCCCTGAAGCTGATTGTTTGGCCATGGCCTTTAATTTACTATTTTGTAGACTTTGTTTGAGTCCAATTACTTGTTCAAAATGAGATTTTGTTCTGTTTGGACCCTGTCATCTGACTGCTACCCCAACCCCAACTGTGTACATGTCAGGTATATCTAAAATGGTGATTAGTTAAGTTAACTAACCTAAAACTTGACTTGGTTAGTTGCTGATCTTAATCCAACCTTAGTTAGTCACCTAGAGTTAATTAACCAAGTCATTGTGAATTGATTAGGAGTTGATTATGCTTGATACTTAAAGCAAGTTAGCTGATTTGCGACTTCACTTAAAGTTAAAGTTAATCACTCAGTTAAGATAATTAACTATATTTGCTAGATAAGCTTAATAAAATCGTTCGAGCAAATTAACTTAACTAGCTACTGATTTTCAAAATAGGTCTTTTAATCAACTAAGTTTCAATCGATTAATTAAGTTGATTCAACTAACCTAAGTATAAAAATCAAGATTAGTCTTAATTAAGCCAATTAAACTAAGATCTAGCTAATAATACTTATCAGTCCTAGTTTAACTTAGGAACCTGACTAAGGATAATTAACTAGAGTTAAATAATAACCCAAGTGAGTTTAACCCTGATTACCTAATGGTAAATTCAGGGACTCCAAGGGGTACATTAGGTAACTCCGTTTAGGAAATCAGATTTTTAAGGGTAAAGGGGTATTTTCTAAAGAGGAAGGTTCTAGAATAGAGGCAGTTGTCCCAAAGATAAGGTTGACAGCTGCCCTATGTACTATTTCAGCCTTTTGGATGAGGAATATGCAAAAGCATATCCCATCCTTAAGCCTCCTATAAATAGACCCTCTTTGTACAGATTCTAGACCTTACTTTTTACTCTCTTTGAGCTGCTGAAAGCATTTTAAAAGCAAAGAAAAATCAGAGTATTGTCCATTCATAAACAAAAATTTCAAAAAAAAAAGTATCAGTAGAAGAGCAAAAAGAAATATGATTTCTTTTGGGATCAAGTTCATAAAAATATGGTCTAGTTTTCAGCTTCTGTTTCTTTCCTTTGGATTCTGATTTTGGGAGCCTTAAACATTCATATCCAAGAATTCTGGGTCTATTCCTGCTGGGCTATTTGGTTTTCTTTGGGTTTTTGTTTACTGCTGCGGAATCTTTTTTATTTTGTTGATTATTGTCCATACATGACCTTTATTTGGTCAAGTCCCTTTTGTTGTTTTACTCTTAAAAAGGTATGTATTAACTCATCTGTTCTCAATGAAATGTTGGACTGGAATCTTTTTCTTCTACTCACTGCTTAAACTAGTTGTTCTTGATAAATGAGGTTGTTTCTTTTGCTTAGTGTAAACGTGACTGTATAGATGCTTATTAGCATGTTAATGAACCTGTGAGCGTGATAATACTGTTTTGATGTTGATATTTCTTTGCTGGTATACGTTGTTTGTTTCAGATAATATGTACATGAACGTGTAGTTAATACTCATAGTTCCACATTGGGAAACAAGCTACACCAGGATGTTGAATCTAGCCTTTTATGGTCAGATTCTTTCCATAAAAGTGCAGAAATACGCTTTGATTGAGTCTCTTTGGTCAATATAGAGATTCGACAAGCAAGTTTCTAGATAGTTTGAATGTTAGCACTAGCGTAGATAAATCTGACTTTTTAATAGTCAAATTCACCCTTTGATAGTGCATAAACAGCAGCTAAGGGTGCTGGAAATCACCCTTTAAGAGGTATAAAGTACGCATTTAAGGAAGGCATTAGAGTTGAGGAATTTGAACCCTTGAATGGTCTAATTCATCCTAAACGCCTAAAAATCAAAGTCATAATACAAGTATGAATTGACTGTTATAAAAGATGATTATTAGGGAGTTGAATCTGACCCCTTTCATGGTCAGATTCACCCTATAATAATGTATAAATAGTTATGGAGTAATCAGATTATCATTACAAAAAGGTATTAAGACAGGAATCTAGACCCATAAATGGTCAGATTCATATCTTAAGAAATGCCTAAGAATAGTCCAGTCATTGTATGAATTTAAGCCATAATCTGTTGAATGATTAAAGGTCTGATGGGTTTGCATCCTTGGAGTTGAATCTGACCTCTTTATGGTCATATTCATTCCAAGAAGAGTGCACAAAAGTAGGTTCCGTCCTTTAGAATTGACACTATTGCATGATTAGGACTAAACCTGACCCAATAATGGTCATGTTTACCTTTCAACATGCCTAGGACGTGTTTGTTAAAGTTAGTCGTCTGGTGATTAATAAAACAGACCGAAAAATATAGATTTCAAAGCCCCCTGAAGGCTGGCTCACACATGAGTAGTGTTTGTATTCCCTTTATTTCGTTACTTACTGTTTTCATTTTTAGGAAATTGTATTTCATAGTGAAATGATAATGTAATAATATAGATTTTTGAAGTTTTAGTTATGGACTGGACACTATAAACTATTATTTCAGTTTCCTTACTCTTCTTGCTAAATCCAGAATTGGGCCAGCTTGATGAAACAGCCCTATTATGGCTTTAATCAGGTTTAACTCCCTAGGCTATTGGGCCATAAGGGATTAGGTAGGCCAAAAGATTAGAGTTATTTGCTCTAAGAAGTAGCTTAATGACAGTAGGCAATTTAATCAAAAGCATGAACTTGTATCCAAATTGGTATATACGAAAATCTCCCTGTAAATTCTACTAGAATTTTGGAATCATGTTACTTCAGATTCTGTAACTTTCGATATAAGTAGGAATTGGTGATCCAAAACATTTTTAATTTATCCCACATCCTTTAAATTTTCGAAATAGATGTATGAACATTCGACCTTTAAAAATACGTATAAATCCTGATTTAGATATGTACTTAGGTTGTCTAAAAATGGACAAAAATTGCCAAGTTTGAACTGGTAAAATCTGTTTGTGCTATGCCATTCCTTCAAGATTGCAAAGTTTTCATAAAAAAACAATAGATAGATCTAGATTACACATTCAAGGCCGAAAAACAGTAAATAAGATGTTTGTATGATTATAAGTGTACGTATGAATGAATATGTATTTTGATTACCATGTTTCCCATTATTCATCAAACTGAAAAGTAAAGATCCTTAAGACTTAGTTGAATTTCCTAAACTAGTGACCTCCCTATAAATTAGTCATATTTAGGACTGGCCAAGGAGTTAAACGATAAATCGGGCTAAAATATGGCCACAACCCAAGAATCTTGTCCTTTAGGCTAGGAAATTTGATCTTAGATAATCTCCTCTATGCAGAAAAATACCTCTTTTAGTTTGAGCTACAATATGAAATACCAAAATTACCATAATCTACACTCGGGAGTGGCAACTCATGCCCCCGAACCTCACTCCAAACAACTAATAAAACGCATATAGCAACCATGGGTGCATTTCATGTGACGTGATTGCCATGTGTTCAAAAACAACAAGTGTACGCCATCGTAACTTGTCCAAGATAAATCCATAAACATCCTAATTGATTTTAAAACTAAGATGCTCTTTCAAATAGAAAACATAAAGAATAATCAAACATCGCCTCAAATAGGCACTTTAAAACTGTCATGACCATAGTCTTGACTACGTAATCTACACTCGGGTGCGACAACTCATGTCCTCGTCTTCAACTTCTAATTATAATAAAAATCACATGTTTTAATTGCGGGTGAATTTCATGTGGTGCAGTTATAATGTGTCCAAAACAACAAGTGCACGCCATCGTGACTTGTTTCAAGATAAATCCATAAAAGCGGCTAAAAAGTGAAAAAGGCTAAAAAGCACAATAGGATTAAAACATGTAAATAATTAGATAATTAGGCCAAATATAATAGTTAAGCGACCGTGCTAGAACCACGAAACTCGGGAATGCCTAACACCTTCTCCTGGGTTAACAGAATTCCTTACTCGGATTTCTGGTCGCAGACAACTTAAAACAGAGTCTAAATTTCCTCGGTTTGGGATTTCAATAAACGGTGTCCACGAACATCGCCAAAAATCCGGGTGGAGACTCTGTAAACTAAAATAAATCCCAAATCCGATATGTCACTTAAAATGGAAAAACTCCCTTATTACCCTTTCATGAATCCGGGATAGTGAAAAAGGAGGTGTGACAACAATCTCCACCTCTAAAACAACCGTTCGTCCTCGAACGGACATAGAATGGTACCTGAATCAGGGAAAAGATGGGGATATCGGCTCCGCATATCAGACTCGGACTCCTAGGTAGCTGCCTCAATAGGCTGACCTCTCCACTGAACACGAACAGAAGGATAACTCTTCGATCTCAACTAACGAACCTGCCGCTCTAATATGGCTATTGGCTCCTCCTCATAAGTCAAATCCTTGTCCAACTGGACACCACTGAAGTCAAGTACATGAGAGGGATCGGCAATATACCTCTGAATCATAGATACATGAAACACCGGGTGTACGGCTGATAGACTAGGTGGCAAAGCAAGTTTGTAGGCCACCTCTCCCACCGTGTCCATAATTTCAAATGGACCAATGAACCTAGGGCTCAACTTGACCTTATTTCCGAACCTCATCACGCCCTTCATGGGCGACACCCGAAGAATTAACCAGTCTCCAATCATAAATGCCAAATCATGAACTCTACGATCCGCATACTCTTCTGCCTGGACTGAGCTGTACGAAGTCTGTCCTGAGTAATCTTCACTTTATCCAAGGCATCCTGGACTAACTCTGAACCCAACAATCTAACCTCTCCCGGCTCGAACCACCCAACTGGAGACCGACACCACCTACCATACAATGCCTCATACGGAGCCATCTGAATGCTCGACTGATAGCTGTTGTTGTAGGCAAACTCAGCTAAAGGCAAGAACTGGTCCCATGAACCTCCAAAATCAATGACACATGCTCGCAACATATCCTCCAAAATCTGAATAGTATGCTCGGACTGTCCGTTCATCTGAGGATGAAATGTTGTGCTCATCTCAACCTGTGTGCCCAACTCACGCTGAAATACTCTCCAGAAATGGGAGGTAAACTGAGTACCTCGGTCAGATATAATAGACACGGGCACACCATGCAGGCGAATAATCTCCCTGATGTAGATTTTTGCCAGCTTCTCTGAAGAATACGAAACTGATACAGGAATGAAGTGCTGACTTGGTCAGCCTATCCACAATGACCCACATCGCATCAAACATCCTCTGAGTCTGTGGGAGTCCAACTATGAAATCCATGGTGATACGCTCCCACTTCCACTCGGGAAGCTCAATCTGCTGCATCAAACCACCGAGTCTCTGGTGCTCGTACTTAACCTGCTAACAGTTCAAGCACCGAGTTACATATGCTACAATATCCTTATTCATCCTCCGCCACCAATAATTCTGCCGCAAGTCCTGGTACATCTTTGCGGCGCCCGAATGAATGGAATACCGGGAACTATAGGCCTCCTGCAATATCAACTCACGAATACCATCAACATCGGGTACACAAATACAACCCTGCATCCTCAAAACTCCCTCATCATCAACTGTGACCTGCTTGGCACCTCCGTGCCGGACCATATCTCTAAGAACATATAAATTACGATCATCATACTGCATGTCCCGGATACGATCATACAATGAATAATAGGCCACAATATGGGCCAAAACACTACCAGTCTCAGAAACCTCCAATCTCATGAACCGGTTGGCCAAAGCCTGAACATCTAAAGCGAGTGGTCGCTCTCCGACTGATAAATAAGAAAGACTACCCATATTGGCTAACTTCTGGCTCAAAGCATCGGCCACCACATTGGCCTTCCCCGGATGATATAAGATGGTAATGTCATAATCCTTCAACAGCTCTAACCATCTCATCTGCCTCATGTTCAACTCTTTCTGCTTGAACAGATACTGCAAACTCTTATGATCCGTGAACACCTCATATGGCACCCCATACAGATAGTGCCTCCAAGTCTTAAACGCCTGAACAATAGCTGCTAACTCTAAATCATGAACTGGATAGTTCTTCTCATGAACCTTCAACTGACGAGAATCATAGGCTATAACCTTGCCACACTGCATCAACACTGCACCAAGTCCCACCCGTGAAGCATCACAATACAAGGTATATGGTCCAGAACCTGTGGGCAAAACTAACACCTGTGTCGTGGTCAAGGCTCTCTTGAGCTTCTGAAAGCTCGCCTCACACTCATCTGATCACCTGAACGGGGCAACATTCTGGGTCAACTTGGTCATCGGGGATTCAATGGATGAAAAACCCTCCATAAACCGGCGATATAACCTGCTAAGCCCAAGAAACTCCGAATCTCTGTAGCTGAAGTGGGCCTAGGCCAATATCTGACTTCTAAAACCTTCTTGGGATCCACCTTAATACCCTCTGATGATACCACATGGCCTAGAAACGCAACCGAACTCAACCAGAACTCACACTTGGAAAATTTGGCATACAACTGACTATCCTTCAGAGTCTCGAGGACGACTCGAAGCTGCTACTCATGCTCCTCACGGCTATGGGAGTAAATCAAAATATCATCAACGAAAACAATCACAAATGAGTCCAAATAGGGCCTGAACACTCGTTTCATCAACTCCATAAAAGCAGCGAGGGCATTTGTCAACCCAAATGACATCACCAAGAACTCATAATGCCCATACTGAGTACGAAAGGTTGTCTTAGGGACATCAGACGCCCTAATCCTCAGCTGATGGTAACCATATATCAAATCTATCTTGGAAAACACTGAAGCACCCTGAAGCTGGTGTAAAGACCCGTAAAATTTATCGTTTAAATAATATCGGAATAAGTTCCCAAGTTGTTATAACTGTAGAAATTCTTAAAACGCACATATTTTTCAATAAAAAGTACCCCGAAATTTGAAAGATGAATTTTCCAAAAATTTGGGCGTTATGCGATCGCATAATGTGTATGTGGACCGCATAATGGTCGTATACATGGGCAGAATCACTACCCAATTTGAGGACAACTATGCAGTCCAAAATGTGATTGCATGTTGGTTCTGTGGACCGCATGGTTGTAGCATTATTGCCCATTGATTTTGGTAAGGGAGGTTATGCGACGCACTATGCGATCGCATAACGTGCATGCGGACCTCATAGTAGTCGCATACCTGCACAGTGTGTTTTAAATGTTGGCCCATCTTGAGGTCCATTCTGCAGTCGATTCTGCGGACCGCATAGTGGTCGCATACCTGCACAGTGTGTTTTAAATGTTGGCCCATCTTGAGGGCCATTCTGCGGTCGATTTTGCGGACCGCATGTCAGGAATGCGATCGCATTCCTGACCGCACTCCGGTGTCGGGCTCCTATTTTTCTAATTTTAAAACCCGACCCCCAGTTCATTAAAACACCCCTCCCCTTCATTTTTTAACTGAGTTCTGAGCAAAAATAGAGAGAAGGGAGAGAGGGTTCTTGAGAGGGAAAGTTCTTCTTCATAAAAAAAAAAATTGATTCTTCAAAGTCGCTCAAGCCCCGAATCTATCGAGTTAGTGCTATCTTCTGCACTCAAAAAGGTAAGTATTCACCCCATTTTCCCCAAGTTCTCAAATTTTAATTAAGAATAAAACACATAGGATGGTTCTTGAAAATGGAGGTCGAACCCATGAATGCATGTGAGTAAAACTTCTTAATCTAGTAAAAAGGGAAGAGGGTTGGGGTAAATTTCACAAGGAAGGGGTGGTAATCTAATGAGGTCACCTAGCGTTCGATAAAATGCTTAAAAGAGTTTGAATTGTATGCATGATTTCCAATTCTGAGTTGAATATGTTTAATTGTGAACTAGATTGGCGGTACTAGTCGGTTCGGTGATTTGTGAGTAAAAGCTAAAAAGGGATTCCGACCCCAGGTATGTATGGCTAACTTTAATCTTCGTAAAGTCACCTTGTTGGTGTCGGAATGGTCGCTACGTGTTAATTGTCTGAGTATGTGTAAATTGGGTGTTCTAAATATGTTGAGGCATGAGGCCCTACTCGCTGACTGTCTAGCTAAAATTCATGTATTTTGCTATTCGGAAATTGTGAAAAGGCGATTTACTTGTGAATGTTTTACCACGTGTAAGGTTGGTTAAGTACCGTTATATGCCGATATGAAAGATTGGTAACAAAACCAAGTATGTGAATATGACTAAGTGATAAGATCTGTGAAATGATATGATAAACAGGAATTTGTGGTTGATTTAATCGTACTACACTGATTGTGGCAATGTCTTATTTTACTCGTCGTTTTGGGCAAGATCTGTTGTGATTTGAAATCGTATGGTTGGTTGGTTGTACTGAGATTGTGTCCTTATGATGAAATTCTCTGTGATTGAATTGTGAATTGGAAATGTTGATATGAAATGTGATTGTCTGGTGGGATTGGGTTGCGCACCGCAACACGAAGAAATAAGGGTGGGTGAGGTAATAAGGGTGGCCGAGGTAATAAGGATGGAATGTGATCACGTTGAAATGAAGAATCTATGAAATTCTTGAATATGGTGTTGTTGGAAAGGAAAAATGGGAAATCTGTGGAACTTGTGATTTTGTTTGTTTCTGTTGTTGTGCAATGCTTGTTGATTCTATTACTGTCTCTTATCTGTGCATTGTTGATCTTACTTAGAGTGAAGTTTGTTCATACATACTAGTACTATTCCACAGTACTAACGTCCCTTTTGCCGGGGGCACTACATTTTCTTATATAAATGTAGGTGGTTCTACGGCAGGTAATTCATTCCAGCGTCAGTAGTGCCTCCTCTCCACTCCACAGTTGAATTGGTGAGCCTCACTTCCTCTCGGGGCCATGTGTGGATTCATGTCACCTTCTTTTGGTTCTATTTTGTATTGTAAAGTATATCCGGAGCCTTGTTTCCAGCAAGTATTGTATAAAATCCTATCACTCGTAGAGGCTCCATAGACATAACGTGGGTATTGTACACATGTATTTTGGGTAGTGACAATTGTGAACCACGTGGTAGAAGTATGTATGTTGTATGTATCTTGCAAGTATTTAGTACCATATGTTGTTAATGATAAGGGGTAGAAATGAATTTAACTTGGAGTTTTATGTTAAGTCTCAAATTGCTAATTCACATGAATAAGGTATATGGAAATCACGGGGTAATGCGTGGGATAGGTGAGGCAAATCTAGGTCCTCTTGACTGGGGCCACCCGGTTGAGCGTGGGTCGTGTCCCTCGATTTTTGGGCGTGACAGCTGGTCGAATAAATCATCAATCCTCGGAAAAGGATACTTATTCTTAATAGTAACCTTATTCGACTGCCGGTAATCAATACACATCCTCATTGAGCGATCTTTCTTCTTAACGAACAACACTGGGGCACCCCACGGAGAAACATTAGGCCTAATAAAACCTTTATCCAACAAATCCTGCAACTGATCCTTCAACTCTGGCGGGGCCATACGATACGGCTGAGTAGAAATGGGTTGAGTGCCCGGAGCCAACTCAATTCAAAAGTCAATATCCCTGTCGGGTGGCATACCCAGCAGGTCAGCAGGGAATACCTCTGGAAACTCACGAACCACGGGCACAGACTCCATAGAAGGAACCTCAGCACTAGAATCGCGAACATAGGCCAAATAGGCCAAGCAACCCTTCTCGACCATACGCCGAGCCTTCATATATGAAATAACTCTACCGAAAGAATAACTAGGAGTCCCTCTCCACTCTTAACGAGGTACTCCGGGCAAGGCCAAGGTCACTGTCTTGGCATGAAAGTCCAGAATAGCATGGTAGAGAGATAACCAATATCCCCAAAATAACATCGATGTCAACCATATCAAGAAGAAAAAGATCTACATGAGTCTACAGACCACCAATAACCACTATGCATGAACAGTAGACGCGATCTACCATAATAGAATCACCTACCGGGGTAGACATGTATACAGAAGTACTCAGGGAATCACGGGGCATGCTCAGATAAGGGGAAGAATATGAAGACACGTAGGAGAATGTAGAACCCGAATCAAATAAAACCGAAGCATCTCTGCTGCAAACTAAAACCATACCTGTAATAACTGCATCAGAGGCCTCAGCCTCAGGCCTGGTAGGAATAGCATAGCATCGGGGTAGAGCCCTTCCAACCTGAACATCTCTGGGTCTACCCACTGCGGGCTGACCTCTACCCCTCGTGGCCTTCCCTCCACCTCTAATTGTCTGGCCTCCACTTCTGGCACCCCGACCTCCACCCTAGCTGGTTGAGAGGGTGGGGTGCACCTGGTGTGGGAATCATAGCATGAGAACCCTGATACTGAAAACCATTAGAAGCTCGGGGGCAGAAACTGGCAATGTGTCCCACACCACCACAAGTGAAGCAAGACCTCGGCTGCTAAGGAGATGTTGTCCTTGAAACTGTCCCTGACGACCACAATAACCACTCTGAAAGCTCTGAAGCGGCGGTGCACTGATAGGAGCTGGTGGTGCACTGTGGGATACCTGGAGCGCTGGCTGGAATGGCCTAGGAGGATGACCTCTGCCAAAGGAATCTCTGCCTTTAGATGAGGCACCACTTAATCGACCGGAATGGCGAGGTCTCTTGTCAGACCCCTGACCACTGCCCTGTGATAAGACCATCTCAATACGCCTGGCCACATTGGCCGCCTCCTGGAATGAAATATCAGTACCTATCTCTCTGGCCATCTGGAGTCTAATAGGCTGAGCTAGACCCTCAATAAACCTCTTCACCCTCTCACGATCAGTGGGGAGTATCATGATAGCATGTTGGGCCAAAGTGATGAACCTGGTCTAGTACTGTGTAACAGTCATAGATCCCTGCTGGAGGCGCTCAAACTGCCTCCGAAGATCCTCCCTCTGAGTAATTGGTAGAAACTTCTCCAAGAATAACTCAGAGAACTGAGCCCAAGTCAAAGGCGAAGACCCAACTGGTCTGGTAAAACAGAAATCCCTCCACCAAGTCTTGGCGGTACCAGAAAGATGGAATGTAGCAAATTCAACTCCATTGGACTCCACTATGCCCATCTTCCAAAGAACCTCATAGCAACTGTCCAAGAAATCCTAGGGATCCTCTTATGGTGCACCAGTAAATGTAGTAGGAAATAGCTTGGTGAACCGATCCAACCTCCACAAAGCGTCGGCAGACATAGTTGCCCCCTCAACTGTCTGTGCCACAAAACCCGGCTGAGCTGCTCCGGCTGCCTGAGGTGCTGGAGTCTGGAACTGAGGAGCTAGTTGCTCTGGTGTGCGGGTAGCAGGAGTTTGGGTTCCTCCCCCAGCCTGAGAGATGGCTGGTGCAGTAGGAAGAAGATTGGCTTGAGCCACGCTCTCCATAAGGCCCACTAAACGGACCAGAGCGTCCTGAAGAACCGGGGTGGCAATGAACCCCTCTGGGACCTGAGCTGGTCCGACTGGAACTGCCTGAGCAGGAATCTCACCGGCAAAGTCTACTTGTGGGTCCTCTACTGGTGTTGCTGCTCTGGGCTGATCCTTGGCTCTGCCTCGGCCTCTAGCACGGCCTCGGCCTCGTACGAGCTACAACAGAAGGATCGGGCTGTTGATCGGTAGATGAGGAAACACGCGTTCTCGCCATCTGCGAGAGAATAGAATAGAAAATCAGTTAGCATTTAAAATTCAAACCGCACGACAGAGAAGAAGAAATGTGAAGTTATTCCTAACCTTGCAGCCTCTGGAGGATAAGTACAGACGTCTCCGTACCGATCCCTCAGGCTCTACAAGTTTTTCCGTGAATTGTGAGACCTAAGAAACCTAGTGCTCTGATGGCGTGATGTTGTCACGACCCGAAATCCCACCTTCAGGCCGTGATGGCGTCTAAAGTTCAATCCGCTAGACAAGTCAACGTTACCGGTTATTCTTATTTATTCCTTTGTTATTTAGCATTTAAAAAGTGAAATACAATAATAAATAGAAATAAGAATGCGGAAGATAAGAAATTCAACAACTTAAATAATAAATCTTACGAAATTTCCTTAAACATACCCCCAGAACTGGTGTCACAAATTCACGAACAGTCTAAGATTTACTAAAAACATGATCTAAAATAAACAAGTGTAGCTGTCTAGAAATACAAAATAAGACAGAAGGAAAGAAATAGATGGTGACGCCAAGGCCTGCGGACGCTTGCAGGACTACCTCGGTGTTGTCGTGGACTGAAGGATACTCCCTCGCTCAATGTCCACTGGGTTCGGCTCCGAAATCTGCACAACATAAAGAAGTATAGGTGTAGCATCAGTACAACCGACCCCATGTACTAAGTAAGTGCCGAGCCTAACCTCGGCGAAGTAGTGACGAGTCTAGGACACGACCACACATAACACATGTGCAATTCAATAGTATACAGGAAATAATGACAGGAAATAATCAAGTAAATACAACAACGGGGGAGAACATGCTGGGGACAAAGGGAAATAACTAGCTGAAACAACAGAACAAGATAGCAATTGGAATGCATAAATAACAGCAGGAATTAACAGCTCTAAACAAGTAAATAAACAGAAACGGCACGGCATGTCCCCTCGTGCATAACCTCATAATCATTCAGCACGGAATGTCCCCTCGTGCATAAATAAATAATCACTCGGCACGGAATTTCCCCTCTTGCATAAACTCACAGTCACTCGGCACGGAATGTCCCCTCGTGCGTAAATAAATAATCACTCGGCACGGAATGTCCCCTCGTGCATAACCTCACAATCACTCGGCACAGAATGTCCCCTCGTGCGTAACATGTATAAAATCAACAATTAGACAGGAAAATTCAACAAATAGAAACCTCAAATGCACAGAAATATTCAACAAGGATTCTACCGTCCCGGCAAGGGACTCATCTATAACCAATCTCACTCAGAGGTATAATTTTACAAATAATTCTTAACTGAACGAGTAATCAATAACATTCTACATCATGATATCTCCTCAATGTATCACTTCCAGAATAACAATTAATTTATAACACAGAGAATATCAAAGAACACTATGAAATTCATCAAGTTCGACTCACAGGCATACTTGACCACAACATATAGGTACCTGCCACCTCACCTATACGTTGGACATAGAATAACACATAGCAAATAAGACTCTATACCTATTCCCTCAAGCTAAGGTTAGGCCAAACACTTACCTCGGCTCCAAGAATGCTAATCAAGCTTCTACCACCGCTTTTCCTCTTGAATCCGACTCCGAAACAATCGTATCTATACATAATCGACTCAATAACATCAATAATTACTCAACAATTCAATTTCAATGCCTAAATATAGATTTCCCAACATTCTTCCAAAAATTCCAAAATTCGACCCCAGGCCTGCTTGGTTGAAACACGAGGTTCGGACCAAAACTCGATCATATATTCCCCCACGAGCCCGAATATATAATTTGTTTTGAAATTCGACCCCAAAACGAGGTCAAATTCCCAAATAATCAAAAAACCCTAACTCTACCCAAATCCTTAATTTTCTACCCTTAAACTCATGTTTTAGGCCTAGAAATCTAATGGGTGTTGATAAATATTGAAGGAAATGAGTCTAGGTTTACATACCTATGAAGTTGTGGTGAAGTTTTCTTGCAAAAATCGCCTAAGATGAAGTGGAGAAGAAGAAATTATGAAATTTGGGTCTAATCCCGTAATGGGTTCTGTTTTAAGACTTTAAGAATGACTGGGCGATTTAGACCTATGCGATCGCGGGAGAGGAAATGCGACCGCACAGTTGAAGGACCCCAAAGCACTGCGATTGCGGCTGTGCAAATGCGATCGCACAGAGCAAGCTACCCAGCCCCCAGCTCACCTACACCCATGTGCGGTTGCAGGCCTACCTATGCGATCGTACAGTGTTCCTGACTCCTCCCCCTTCTCAAAGCTATGCGATCGCAGCTATACCTATGCAATCGCATAGAGCAACACACCAGACACCAGCTACAACACTAAAACACCTAATTTTTCCTATGTTTTGCACCCCGACACCTACCCGAAACTTACCCGAGCCCTCGGGGCTCAAAACCAAGTATACACACAACCTCGAAACATCCTACGGACTTATTCGAGTAATTAAACCACCGAAATAACATCATAAACATCGAATTAAACCTCAAAATCTATAAAAGTTCTCAAAACATCATTAACTTCAAATTTTTCCATTTTTAGTCTGAATCACCTCAAACGGAGTCCGTTTCTTACCAAATTCCACAGGTAGCACAAAATAAACATATTGAACCTGTTCCGGGCTCCAGAACCATAATACAGGCCTGATAACACAGGTTTCACATCAATTCTCATTTTCAAAAACCTTTATATTTTTTAGAAAATAATTTTCTTTAAAAATTCATTTCTCCGACTTGGGACCTCGGAATTCGATTCCGGGCATACGCCCAAGTCCCCTATTTTCCTACGGACCCTCCGGGACCGTCAAATCATGGATCCAGGTCCGTTTACCATAAATGTTGATCAAAGTCAACTTTATTCAAATTTCAACACAAAAATATCATTTATATCAGTTTTTCACATAACGACTCCCCAGCTGTACGTCCGGGTTGTGCACGCAAATCGAGGTGAGATCTAAGGAGGTTTTCACGGCCTCGAAACACAGATTTAGCTAAAATTACACGGGATGACCTTTTGGGTCATCACAGATGTGTGACTATTTTATCCTGCAGTTGGTTGAGTTTTCAAATTCAGTATGAGTAAAGTTATATCACAATTATTATTCTATTACATATTCAGGGTGGTATGAGAATTTCAGGATATTAATCCCGTAATAAAATACTGCAATGAAAAAGATGTCCTTCTCCGAGGCTCTTCCCATAAGAATTTTTAAAAAATTCAAGGTTAAAAATGAAAATAAAAGTGTATGCTAACTTATCTAGTATAACCAAACACATATTTTATATATATCCCATATGTTCTATTTTCATACCAATGAACCAAACATCTACCAATAAATGTATATTCATAAAATAATTCTGCTACTATTTAAATTTATCATTTAATAATTATTGTAGACATACAACTTTAAGTTTAAAACTACTTTATTATGTCGCACGTATATTTAAAGTAAACTTATCACTAGTGAAGAAGGTTGGATTAGATTGTACGTTTGATCGATTGGCTCTGTTTTGAATTATTTCAGTTTGATTTATCCCTTTTAAATTATTTACGTCTGCTTTTCAAGATTTTAGTGCATAAATAAATATTATTTCCGATCCATTTTAATTAATTTTTTGACCGAAGCAAGTATGTGATAACCAAACAAAATATTTGGACATGTATTTGAAATCAAGAAAATAAAATACTAGATAGATAAAAAAGGAAAAATTACTCAAATCATATTCAACTAAAAAATTTGAGATCTAAAAAAAAAACAGAAGTAAATCAAAGTTTAAAATGGATAAGTGATCAAATTGAGATTGACTTTCGCACTTAATGAAGTTAGTCGTGGCCAGGACACCTAATGTTACATTTTGACTTGGAGCGCCACTCTTTATTTATATATATTTCTGTGCGTAAAAATACTAATACATTCATCTAATTTTATCCGTACGACTGGGTGGCGAACCAATTTCTTTTTTTATATACCGCCGTCACGTATAAATGTAATTGGTGGGAAACAGGCTATGCACCTGCATGATGTTATAGAAAGGTCACAATAACTTTTAGCAACTATATTTATACCAAGTTGAAGTTTAACGCAAAGGCAAAAAATGTACATCACAAGAATGGAAAGATATAATTAAGTTTAGACTCAAGAATAAAATCTATAGAAAATTATATATTCAGAAAGATAAATCCAAATCATACGAAAGGAAACATATTCAATATATTGTTGTTTGTTACTCATAATTGCTAGAATATTTTGTTTCTTGTTAGTGAATATGCTGAAAATAATTTAGTTCCAACAGGAGCAGCATAATAAATTTGGAAATTAAGATTTTGAATTTAATTACTTGTTGGCTTATAACCATTTTCATAATTTCAAGACCCAAGGAAAAATAGCTTATACAGTAGAATAACCGGTAAATAGCTTAACATAACAGATAAAATCACTTTAATGAAATAAAAGATTACTGTAACCTCCTTTCCCCTTTCCAAAACAGTAAATAACAACATTACGCTACGCGCTAAAAGGAAATTACAAAATAGAAATCCGACCTGCCGGATTCGAACCAGCGACCTAAGGATTTCAAGCACCAATACTACAGTCCTCCGCTCTACCAACTGAGCTAAGGTCGGTTTGATGAAATGGTCATCCATTTTTAAACAAAATAAGGAAGAGCTTCAAAAGCCAATTTTTGACTTTGTCCACCATTATAAGAACGTGAATCCCAGCCAGGGGCGGATTCAGTTCGATAGCTACGGGTTCCCGTGAATCCAGTAGCTTTTGTCTAGAACTTGTATTTATATTAAAAAAATTCATTAAATATATAAGAATATTTAGCTTGGAACCCAGTCCGTCATCTAGTTAATATTGTATATTAACTCAGATTTTTGTAGGAACTCATTAACCTAAAATCCTGGATCCGCCTCCAATCCCAGCCCCAAGGATTAAAATTTTGCTTTTTCACAATAGTTCGGTGACTTTATTTTTTGGACGTACGTACATGCTTGTGTTTTTTTATATATAGCAATTCATAAAGGAGCCTTGGAGCAACAGTAAAGTTATTTTCGTGTAATTTATATATCACAATTACGGGTCGTAAAGAGGCGGAGCCAAAATTTTAATTTATGGGTTTTGAATTTTAGATTGTCAGCTTCAGGTGTCGATAACCGGGTTCTAAACTTAATATTTTTTTATATTTAATAAATTTCTTACAATTACATTGTTAGAACAAAGTTATTGGGTTCAGCTGAACCCATACCCGGACTTACTAGCTCCGCCCCTGTGTGGAATCAGCCAATCAGAATAGGCTGCCTACATCACACCTCTTAAGGTGCAACCTTTTCTCAGACCCTGCGTAACTGCGGGATGCGTCGTACTCCGGACTGCACGCAGCTATCATAGTACGAACCATAGACCTTTGAGAAGAGATTTTAGTCATCTATCACATCTTTGGTGGTAACCAATTTTTCTCTAGAGAGATATTACACAAATTAACTACTTGTATTTCTTTTATGCTTGTCCTACTCTTCTGCGTCCATGGTACTTGTTTTGTTATATTTTAACTGTTGGATTTTTAAATTTAAATGTAGTTTAAAAAAGGGTGAATGGGAAATGAAGGAAAATAAAATATTTGAGTTTCTCTCCTTGACAAATGGACATTGTCCCATATTGGAAGAGGAAACGGTTTTTGATGGGTATATATATAATTGCTCTTCTTCTAGCTCTTAAAGAGTTAAGAAGAAGGCAAGCCCCGCGCCATTGTCGTCACTCACCTTCGGCTTCGGCTTCGGTCAGATGATCGATTGATTGATTATTTTTTTTAGATCAAATTTATTTGTTAATAGTAAATATTGACATAATATATTAAATATCTGTTTTTTGTAAACGGAAAATTAATAGTAAATCCAATAGAAAAATAAAGTGTCCATTTTCCATTTTTCATTTTTGTAACGGAAAATTAAGTTTCCTCCACGCGTATTGACTTCCCGGTTTATTGTTGCATAAATAATCATTTATGTTATGGCCGTTTTACGTAAACAACCCTTCTGAAGAGTTGCACCTCTTCAATTTGAGCTCAACATTGGCTATAAATAGCAGTCCATTCTCTCATATTTTCTATACGACTTTCTGAGTTCTCCTCCTTTCCTCTGCATTGTTTTAACTACAAAGAAAACAACAGTAAGTGTGATTTGCTACCGATATTTGTGTTCGTTGAAACACTGGGATTCGAAGTACCGCTACACCAATGTGTAATTCATTCTATACTGGG
The DNA here is from genome assembly GCA_005239525.1 of Nicotiana knightiana. Taxonomy (NCBI): domain Eukaryota; kingdom Viridiplantae; phylum Streptophyta; class Magnoliopsida; order Solanales; family Solanaceae; genus Nicotiana; species Nicotiana knightiana. The sequence goes on along the minus strand of ML411862.1, from coordinate 8,370 downwards.
AGGAAATAATCAACAACCTTGGGTACTAGGAGGGGATTAAATTCCTTAAGGAAACACTGTGAATTCAGTGGGCTTAGATTAAATTCTATTTCTTTTTGCATTTATGTTTACATGTTATTTTATCTTCTCCAGAATTATTTTACAAATACAGTTTAATAACGAGCTTAAGGAACTTTTAATTTTTTGTTTTCTGGATTTGTGTTATACTTACTGTTTTGGAGATTAAAACCTTTGTGGTTTTTATACTCCATTGGAGATTAAATTCTACGTGATTTTCTGTTCCAGTTTTTAAACGTTTCTTTGTGTCATTCTTTTACAAAAATGACGAATGAAACAGAAACCAAATTGTTCCGATAGTAACTGCCAATGCATCGACAAGCCGAACAACACCGGCATTGGCAGAAAAAATCGAAAAAAATTTCGGGTTTAATTTCAAGCGGTGGCAGCAGAAGGTGTTCTTCTACTTGACGACTTTAAGTTTGCAGAAGTTCATTAAAGAAGATGTTCATATTCTGCCTGACGAAACTCCAGAAAATGAATGCTTTCTCGTGACTGAGGCATGGAAGCATTCTGATGTTCTATGTAAGAATTATATTCTTAGCAGCTTGGAAGACGATCTGTATAACGTCTATAATAATGTGGAGACGTCAAAAGAACTGTGGGTTGCGTTTCAAAGAAAATACAAAACTCAAGATTCCGGTTAAAGAAATTCGTTGTCGCTAAATTTTTGGACTACAAAATGGTAGATAGCAAGTCTGTTATTACCGAAGTCTAGGAATTGCAACTGATTATTCACGATCTCCTTGCTGAAGGTATAAGTCGAATTAATACTGATGTTGAAAGTATTAAATATATTATTTTTACTAATAGAATTTTCATTGAAGATCTTGTCATCAATGAAGCATTCTAAGTTGCAACAATGATTGAGAAGTTGCCTCCTTTGTGGAAAGACTTCAAAAACTACTCGAAACACAAACGCAAGGAGTTGTCCCCTGAAGATCTCATTGTTCGGTTGAGAATCGAAGAGGACAATAAAGTTGTAGAAAAGAAAGGCCGTGGAAACTCAACAATAATGGGAGCAAACATTTTTTAGGATGGTCCTCAAAATAATAGAAAGAGGAAGAAGGCCTCTGGACCGAAACGCAACCCAAGCAAGAAGCGGTTCAACGAAAATTGCTATAACTGTGGAAAAACTGGACACAAATTTGCAGATTGTCGTGCTCCAAAGAAAGACAAAAAGAAGGGTCAAGCAAACATGGTTGAAAAGCACGAAGATGTTGATGACTTGTGTGCTATGATTTCTGAATGCAACCTGGTGGGAAATCCTAAGGAGTGGTGGATTGATTCTGGAGCCACTCGCCATGTTTGTGCTGTTAGGGAAGCATTTGCTACATATGCTCCCGTTGGACCCGAAGAGACGCTTTCTATGGAAAATGATGCAACGGCCAAAATTGAAGGATATGAGAAGATATTTCTGAAAATGACTTCTGGCAAGATGGTGACTCTGAACAACGTCATTCATGTTCCCGAGATTAGAAAGAACTTAGTCTCTGCTGGACTTCTTGTTAAAAACGGCCTTAAGTGTGTTTTTGTATCTGATAAGGTTGTAATAAGTAGGAATGATATGATTGTAGGAAAAGGTTACCTTACTGAGGGCCTTTTCAAGCTGAATGTAATGGTTGTTGAGAATAATAATAAAATTTCAACTTCTTCTTACTTACTTGAGTCAAATGATTTATGACATATACGTTTGGGTCATTTCAATTATAAAACCTTGTGGAAAATGATTAACTTGGAAGTGTTGCCTAAGTTTGAATGCGACAAATCAAATGTCAAATATGTGTCGAATATAAGTATGCTAAACATCCTTATAAGTCAGTTGAAATGAATTCACACAGATATTTGCGACATGAAGTCAACACCATCTCGCGGTGGAAAGAAGTATTTCATAATTTTTATTGACGACAGTACTCGATATTGCTATGTTTACTTACTTAATAGTAAAGATGAAGCAATAGACGTATTCACGCAATACAAAAATGAAGTTGAAATGCAACTTAACAAAAAAATCAGAATGATATAGGGGCGGTGAATACGAATCTCCTTTTGAAGAAATATGTTTATAATATGGAATTATTCATCAAACAACTGTCCCTTAAACACCCCAATCCAATGGGATTGCGCAAAGAAAGAATCGTTCATTAAAGAAGATGATGAAGGCATTGTTGATAAGTTCTAGTTTGCCACAAAACTTATGGGGGGAAGCCGTTCTTACGGCTAATTGGATACTAAATCGAGTACCCCATAGAAAAATACAATCCATTCCATATGAAAAATGGAAAGGAAGGAAGCCCAACTTGAATTGTTTTAAAATGTGGGGGTGTTTGGCAAAAGTGCAAGTTCCTAAACCCAAAAGGGTAAAAATAGGACCGAAAACCGCTGATTGTATTTTCATAGGATATGCGACCAATAGTAAAGCATATCGATTTCTGGTTAAATCACAAAATCCCGACATTCATAATAATACGATTATAGAATCAGATAATGTCGAGTTTTTTGAAAAATATATCCGTATAAAAAGGAACGTGAGTCGATTGGTAAAAGATCTAAACGACCTCGGGAAGAAACAAAAGAAAGTACATTTAATCAGGAGGATCCAAGACGTAGTAAACGTTAAAGAACTTCTACTTCATTTGGACCAGATTTTGTGACTTTCTATTGGAGAATGAGCCTCGAACATTTAAAGAAGTTATGTCTTCTTCGGAATAATTGTTTTGGAAAGAGGCAGTCAATAGTTAAATAGAATCCATATTGAACAACCATACATGAGGATTGGTTGATCTTCCTCCTGGAAATAAACCGTTGGATTCTAAACGGATTTTTTAGAGGAAAATGAAAGATGATGGCACTATTGATAAATATAAGGCAATACTTGTGGTCAAAGATTATAGACAACAAGAAAGTCTTGACTATTTTGATACATACTCTCCAGTTACAACAATTACGTCCATACGAACGTTAGTAGCTATAGCTGCAGTTTATGGTCTTGAAATTCATCAAATGGACGTTAGGACGACCTTCTTAAATGGAGATTTAGAGGAAGAAATTACATGGAACAACCTGAAGGGTTTGTGGTTCCAGGTAAAGAAAAGAAGGTACGTAGACTTGTTAAGCCCCTTTACAGCCTAAAACAAGCACCCAAACAATGGCATGCGAAATTTGACCAAACAATATTGTCAAATGGTTTTAAGATAAATGAATGTGATAAATGTATGTACATAAAAAATGTTCCAAATCACATAGTCATTGTTTGCTTATATGTGGATGATATGTTGATAATGAGTAATGACATTGCCAACATAAATGCGACTAAGTGTATGCTAACTGGGAAATTTGATATGAAGGACTTGGGATTTGCTGATTTAATTCTGGGGATTAAGATCCGTAAGACTCCTCAAGGTCTGGCATTGGCACAATCTCATTATATTAATACAGTACTTGAAATATTCAAGCACTTAGGGTTTAAATTTGCAAAGACTCTAATTGACGTGAATCTTGCATTAGCAAAGAACAAAGAACAAAGCATATCACAATTGAATTATGCTCGTGTGTTTGGATGCTTAATGTATATCATGAATTGTACACGACCAGATATAGCTTGTGCTATAAGTAACTCGAGTCGATACACGAGCAATCCAGGTCATTTCATTGGATGGCAATGAAACGAGTTTTGGGATATTTAGAATATACCCAGGACTTTGCTTTGCACTACAGTATATATCCTGCGGTGATTTAGGGATATTGTGATGAAAATTGGATCATCGATTCAACTGATTCTAAGTCCACATGTGGATATGTATTCACTATTGGTAGAGGGGAGGTATCTTGGAAGTCGTCCAAACAAACTTGTATTGCCCGCTCTACAATGGAGGCTGAGTTCATAGCCTTAGATAAAGCCGGTGAAGAAGCTGAATGGCTCCGGAATTTTTTGGAAGACATTCCATTTTGTCCCAAAATGTTGGCACTAATCGGAAGGGCTGGAGCGTTATATATAACGGTAAATCTCGTCATATACGACGAAGACATAAAACCGTTAGGCAATTACTCTCTAGAGGAATTATCACGATTGACTATGTAAAGTCAAGCGATAATGTGTCGGATCCACTTACAAAAGGCCTAATTAGAGAGGTAGTTGAGAAATCATCGAGGGGAATGAGACTATGGCCGAGAATAAGTCATTGTGGCAGTAACTCTACCTAGAAGACTGGAGATCCCAAGATCTAGGTTCAAGGAGATCAAACAAAGTCATTAATGACAATTCAACATTGTCAACTAAAATTATGGTCCATTCTCCTGACGAGACAATGATCAATACCAAGGATAAAGCATTAAGGCTTTTTAATGATTTCTAAATTTGATACGAGGTATATCAAATAGTGTATCTACGGGATGACACGTTTAGGAATCACTTATGTAAGTGTGAAGTGTTAGCCACTTCAAGGAGAATTTTGCAAGGTCAGTTCTCTACACACTTATAAAACCAGGCGGTGTTTATGGCTGACACGAATACAACAATGAGAACCAAAGATGGTTAAGGGATGGTTGTGTGACTTATGGTTGTCTAGGTATCAACTAAAGTTCGACAAAGATATCAAATCTACCGATTGACCGAGAATATCCGACATAAGTTCACTACGGAAAGTTCAAAAGGAAACCTACTTATCCAGATGCAATTAATCCTTGCTTGCGAATCACATAGTTTTTCATGCATGTTTCCGTACTATAGCCATTCTCCATTTATGTGGGGGATTATTGGGTTTTTAAACTTAAATGTAGCTTAAAAGATGGTGAATGAGAAATGGATAGAAAATGAAATATTTGAGTTTCTTTGAATTTTCCTCCTTGACAAAAGGACATTGTCCCATATTGGAAGAGAAAAAAGTTTTTGATGGGTATATATATAATTACTCTTCTTCTAGCTCTTAAGGAGCTAAGAAGAAGGCAAGTCTCGTGCCGTCGTCGCCGTCGCTCCCTCGGCTTGGCTTCGACTTCGGTCAAATGATCGATTAATTGATTACTTTTTTTTGGACCAAATCTATTTGTTAATAGTAAATATTAACATAATATTATTAAATATCCATTTTTTGTAAACGGAAAATTAATATTAAATCCAACGGAAAAATAAAGTGTCCGTTTTCCGTTTTCTATTTTTGTAACGGAAAATTAAGTTTCCTTCACACCTTTTGACTTCCCGGTTTATTGTTGCGTAAATAATCATTTATGTTATGACCGTTTTACGTAAACAGTCCTTCTGAAGAGTTGTACCTCTTCAATTTAAGCTCAACATTGGCTATAAATAGCAGTCCATTTTCTCAGATTTTCGATACGATTTTCTGAGTTCTCCTTTCTTCTGCATTGTTTTAACTACAAAGAAAGCAATAGTAAGTGTGATTTGCTACCGATAAGTGTGATTTGCTACTGCTCTTTGTGTTCGCTGAAACACTGGGGTTTGAAGTACCGCTACACCGGTGTGTAATTCGTTTTATCATGAGAGAAAATAATTCACAACCTTGGATACTAGGAGAGGATTAAATTCCTTAAGGAAACACTGTGAATGCAGTGGGTTCGGATTAAATTATATTTCTTTTGCATTTCTGTTTATATGTTATTTTCTCCAAAATTATTTTACAAATATAGTTTAATAATATTAACTTATTAACTCGATTAATTCACATTAAAGCCAGGAGAAAGAATTTATTATTAAGAATTTCTTCATTTTCATGGCGCATATCCAAAAATTATACGGTACAAAATGAAGAGATATTATCCATTCATCACATCTAGGTAGTAAGCCACTTTTTCTCTACCACACCAAAGGCACAGCTAGAGGCCGAAGTATGGATTAGTCCGAATCTAATATCTTTTATCTAGACTATATATTTGAATTAAGAAACTAACGAAATATGTGCGAATGTTAAAATCTAAAACCTAGTTACTAGTATCTTATGTCGGTATTCCTAGAATTTAAAACTCAGAAATTCAAATTTAGACTCCATCTCTGATGACAACACCATAAAATCTTTTGCTACTTATATTACATTGACTTTTATGACCATGCCTCGTCTTTTCCATGCACACAAAAATCAGAGTGTCTCTTGGTAATTCAAATATGAGGTCACTTCCAGTGACTTTTTCTTTCAAGATTGACAAAGAAGGTCACGAAAATCCCAAGAGGATAAGAAAGGATTGTCCAACAAAGGAAAAAAGAATCATCCAAAAGAGAAAGAAATATCAGAATTAATCCTATTTGTGGCTTGATACAGTTGGAATTATTGCGCTCATATATGTATTCCTTGTACTGTAACAAAATTCAAAGAAAAGAATAAAATGATTTTCCTACTATATTCAAAAATCAAAACCTACCTCAAGACTACATTTACAGCAACACTTTTTGTACAAATGAGTAGTATTTAATATCATCAAACATGTCACCATAGTAAATGCTTCCTAACTGCCTCATTTAGTGTCTTGTCTCTTCACCCCCTCTCCCCCAAATTATTAGTAAAACAACAAAAAGTTAATCTTCTAAATATAGGGTTTTCTTAGACATATTCCACATGTTAATTATAACTCTTAGTCCTAAAATTATAATAATTAGACAATTACGAATTATAAAGGGAATCTTGGAGCAACGATCAAGTTGTTTTCGTGTGACCTTATAAGTCACCGATTCGAAAAACGGAATCAATCATATGAGCTGCCTACATCATACGCCTAGGGTGCAGCTCATCCAAGACCCTGCGTAAACGTAATATACGCAAAATATTTTGTGCACCTCACTACCCTTTAGACAATTAAGGATTATAGAAGTGACCAGCACATCTGCATTTCCATCCAAGTGGCTTGTAATTGGAGTACCTGCTGTTGGTCCCAGAAGGTGAAAGCGACGACTCTGCAGCATTGTAGTATTGGGTTCGAACCAGATCATGACCATGACTCGATTCAACTCGGTTGTGGCTCGGTAGGGTTGGAACCTGAACTGCTATGCATGGATGGCATTGGTTACACTTGTTGTAACAACTCGGTGGCATTGATCCCAATCTTGTTTTCTCTTCAATCAAAACATCCTATTAAAAATCAAAGCCAAAATTCAACACCATATCAAAAGTCTTTTTTCTTCGCTCAAACTCCGTACCCGATCAAATGGATTCACATAATTTGAAACGGAGGGAGTAGTTAATTTTTAGTGCGAATTCAACCTTTAATTTTCGGAAAGAAATTTACATAATTGGATAATACATATATAAAAGAGAGATAAGTCATACTAGTACTTTTAATAATTCAAAAAATCTAGAAATTATTAAAGAAATATGCGTTAAAAAAGAATATCTTTAAGTCTCCTAAAAATAATATTACCACATTAACTGAAACAGAGGGAATAATAAATACTTAAAAATACAAATTAGAGAACTTCATAAGCATTCAATCCATGTATCATAAAAGATAAAAATATAAAACTAAGATTATACATGGAAAATACAAGCATGTTTTTTTTTTTTTTTTTTTTTTTTTTTTTTTTTTTTTTTTTTTTTTTGTAGGGGGTGGGGTATAGGGGTTAGAACAAGAAGAAATTAATTAAGAGTCTTACCTGAGTAGAGTCTAGGGTTCCATGTTTAGGATTTAAAGAATAGTAGGAAGGAGAGAGAAGGAGAATTGCAATAACTATGTATTTGATAGTGAAAATTAATGAGGAAATAAGTGAAGTCATTCTCATAGCTGCAATGGTAGCATTATTCTTTATATATAACTTCACATGAAGCAAGAAATTAACAAATAAATTTGAAGAGAAAACTCAATTGCCTATATGCAGGAAAAAGAATGAGGAGGGAGAGAGAAATGAAAAATTATGTTCATAGTTTTTTACTCAGATTTTGAGAAAATGAAAGATACCAAATTAAGAGGTGGAAAAGTTGCAGAAGAAGGGCTTTATCACTTGTTTTATTTTTGTTTTAGCACAGAGGAAAAGAACAGAAGAGTGAAAAGAACAAGACAGGGAAAAGGAGGGACAATAATAGGGAGATTTTGGTGGCAGAAAAAAAAAGCTTTTAGACCACCTATTTTTCTTCTCTATGTAGTGGTTTTTTTACTAGGGTTTTTTAATTTAACGGAGTTAGAATTTAAAGTTTATGATTTCTGAACTAGCAATCGAACTCATAGTTTGTTAGTTAATGAGTTCGCAAGTATTTATATATTTTTAATAAATTTCTTAATACAAATTTAAAATTTAAACAAAAATTACTATATTCGTTCAAATTTGTAGATAAGACTAAGGGTGTCTAACGGGTGGGCCGGGCCGGTTACATTTTTTTT
>ML411861.1:5441-59111 GCA_005239525.1 Nicotiana knightiana | reverse complement strand
AAAAAAAAAAAAAAAAAATTAGACAAACATCCTTCTCTAATTTGCGAATATTAGAGTCTCATTGCTATTATTTGAAGCTTATGTCATGTTAATATAACCACTTATTTCAAAGTTTCTTAACCAATAGTTGTAATAACAGTTCCCACATAGTTATTAAGGAAAATATATATGAAAAGTCATAAATAATTCAATTGTGTGAAAAATATACATAGCGATGGTATTGAGAAAAACTGAATTTTGACCCATAAGGATTGTGGTGAAGTGGTAAGTACTCATTCATTCTTAACTAGAGGTTTCGAGCTCGAGTCCCTGGGTACGGAGTCGCCTTTGTTAGGGAGCACTTTACTCTCTAATGTGGGACTTTTCGGTGCGAATCCGGATTAGTCGGGTCCTAATGTGGATACCGAATATCAAGTGAGAAATAAAATAAAAAGATTTGAATTTGGCATCAAGTTTTTGATATGGTTATATATAAAATATACTAATCAATGCAGGAGGATGAAGCTCCAATCAAATCAAATGGAAAACTCATTGAGACATCTGAATGGGCAGAAGAATGTGTAACCACAAATTATTATGGAGCAAAAAGAATGATTGAAGCCTTTATTCCACTACTCCTCTTGTCTCCTTTACCAAGGATTGTTAATGTCTCTTCATTGCTTGGAAAATTAAAGGTATTCCTAACTTAATCTTTGGACATATTTCCTCAAAAACATAGAAATTACACTTTTTTTTCTCCTTGTTTATTTGCTAATAACGACTTAGTAAAATATGGTAAAAATTTATCTGCTTCCAGCGTTTTCACCAAATAATGGATGAGACTGCTCTTTTCTTAATCGGAGGTTTTGGGTTCGAGTCCTTGGTATGGAATAATCTTTGGTAGGGAGCGTTTACCCCCGAATGGGGCCTTACGCAGTGCGAATCTAGATATAGTCGGGTTCTAATGCAGTGGCAGAGCTACCTTATAGGAAGGGTATCAAATGACACCTCTTTGCGGAAAAAATACATAGTGTAGCTAGGTAAAAAATAAATTATATGTATATATACTATATATTGATTCCCCTTAATTTTCAGGTATGTTTACTTTTATATATTTTGCCCCTTAATGAAAATTCTGGTTCCGCAACTGCTCCAATGCGGGTACCGGACACCGAGTGGGAAACCAAAAAAAATATAAGATACTCCCTCTATTCATTGTTATTTGTCCATTATACTTAATTTTAGCAAATCAAGAGAAGATCATATTTATTTCCCTTTTTATCCTTATCATTAATTACTCATTTCAAATCATTTTTCATGACTTCTTAAAATACATTGCGGTAAAATATGCATTTCATCTGTAAATTTTTGGAAGGTCGTGCAAAGTGCAATTGCATACAATTGGTAACCGCAGGGAATACATGTCTAAAATATTGTGTAGGTTTTCATAATGCCCAACTCAATTTGAATTATTAGGGCCAAATTTATTAAATTTGACATCAAAATTCAAATTGTAGTACCTAATTTGAGGATTGTTACCTAGATAACCGGTCAGATTCAATGTTTACTGTTTAGCCAATATGCATATATATATATAATATTTTAGAGCTATTTTTAGTTTACGGGATAGCTGGACGACCATTTAGGTTAATTCTTCTTAATTTAAGTTAATTCTTTTTGTTGGTTGAAATACATTTTCAGCTGGTATCAAATGAATGGGCCATAAAAGCTTTAAGTGATGGGGAAGGCCTTAGAACAGAGAAAGTGGATGAAGTATTGAATAAGTTTCTTATGGATTTCAAGGAGGGTTTATTAGAAGAAAAAGATTGGCCCACAGATATGGCAGCTTATAAACTCTCAAAAGCTGCCATGAATGCCTACACAAGAATTGTGGCCCAAAAGTATTCTTCTATATGTGTCAACTGTATTTGTCCGGGCTTTACCAAGACTGATATTACTTGTAATACTGGGCCTTTGACTCCAGAAGAGGCTGCTGAAGGCCCAATAGTTCTGGCCCTTTTGCCTAAAGGTGGGCCTTCGGGCCACTTCTTTTTCCGGAAGAACGTCCTCCAAACATTCTGAAAGGGAAAATCTCACTTTATACTCATTAAACCCAAACTATTTACTTTTTCTACCTATGCAGCACAACTATTTACTTTTTCTACCTATGCAGAACAAACTATTTATCCGACACTTTAGCTATTTGCCTTCTCATTTGAAGTAGAGAATATTAAAAATATTCGGCTTCATTTTTGCAAGCTTACCTGGTAGTGAACTTGAATGGATGTGCTTCTTCTCAACCAGATCGATCTTCATTAAGAGGGTCAACCCAAGCTATTGCTCTACTTCCTTTCCTTATGATTTTTGTGTGTTTATGAAAACCCACCATTGTTGAACTTGAAGACCCACCATTGTTGAGCTTGAAGCTCTTGAATTTGAATTTTTTTTGAAGATTTATTGTTTGATTCGATGTGGGTGCTATAATAAACTGCTTATCAACCTTCGAGTAAGCTTCCCAAATCTGAATTTTTATGTGTGTTTGAATATCCACCATTGTTTGCTTGAAGCTCAATTTTTATTTTTGAAGATTTCTTGTTTGATTCAAAGTGGGTGTTATTAAATATTACTATAGTACCTTCTGGAAGTTCATATTGAAATTTGACCGCATTTGAAATTGATTTGAGGTGACTGAGATCAAATTTTTCAGCTAAAAACCGAAGATAATACATTTACCTAATAATATACTTCTACGGTATATAATATGTTGTAGGAGTATATAGCTATATTGCAACAATATACTATTACTGCAACAGTATACGGTAATAGTCGAAGAAGAACACAATTACCTAACAGTATACTATTACTATATACAATATACTGTAGGAGTATATGCTATAATGCAACTATATATTATTATAGTATATAATATACTATAATGGTGTATTGTAATAATGTGCAATATGCTGCAACGGTATGTTGTAATAGTATACAATATACCATAATAGTATACCATTTTAATGTAATAGTATAATGTTGAATGAAGAACATAAAATATCATTTTCATATATTGCATGCTATTTGGGTATATAATATATAATTCAGTAGTATAGAGTTTATTACAATAATATATTGTTATAATATACAATATGATGTTATACTTGGGTCATTTTTTTGATTTTAAAAATTTTTAACTGGATCATTTTTAAATATTTTAACAAAGTTCTCATGCATTTTGCAAATTTTTTTCTTAAAAGAGGTTTTTAGATAGAGTTCCATGGAGATGTTATTTATACGATGAAAATAATAATTATTTCTCTTTCTCGATACGTAACTTTTATGGGCAGCCTATGATTTCACCTCTTGTTGGCTTTCTCAGGTTCTCGCTTCTCTCCTCCTTATATAATGTGTCAAGAATAAATTATGGGCATAATTTAATCTCACGATTTAACAATAGCCTCTTATGACTTTTCATTTAACCTTATCAAAGCATAACCACAATCACGATTCCCCTATCTCCCTTCACTAATATTATTACCACAGAAGCTGCAATGTAGGAAGAGTAATTAGTTTGGTGGATAGAAAAACTAATGGGTAGGTAAGGGTAATTAGTTTAATTTTTGTGGGTAAAACTATAAAACTGAAAATCTCACTTTATACCCATTAAGCCCAAACTATTTACCTTTTAATACCCAAGTCTAAACTATTTACTTTTTCTATCTATGCAACTATAGTTTTGATAATTAGGCCTTCAACGATGACGGAAGGAGAATGTGATACTAATAACTTATGGGTAAAACAAGCACAAAATTCCACTACTGGCTTAGAATGTAGGCATGGGTTGTTTAGCATATTCCTTTCCTTAAATAGAAAAGAACACATTAAATGAAAAAGTATCATAAACCCGATCGTCAACTTGAATGCTTGCTCAATGACCAAGCCTCTTGTGATAATTCAGGACAATACGAGTGACATAAGCTATTTCTTATAAACTATTTACCTTTTAATACCCAAGGCATAACATTACTCAGTACTAGCCCCTCGGGCAACCTCACAATCACTCGTAATCATCCCCGCGGGAAACAACATGCATCAAGAACAGCCTCTCGGTCAACATCACATCACTCACTCAGGGTACCCGCGCTCACTGGGGGTGTACAGACTCCGGAGGGGCTCCTACAGCCCAAGCGCTATAACAAGACGCCCCGTGGCATAATCAATCAGGTCCTCGGCCTCAAATAAGTATAGATCAGTAACAACATCAAGACACCTCGTGGCATAAATCAATCAGGCCCTCAGCCTCATTCAATCATGAATCAGTAACCACATGATGCAGAGCGCAGGCTGATCCCATATCATATCCTCACAAATCAGTCCCACGGTCTCACTCAATCAGAAACTTCTCACGCCACTCGGGCTATCAGTAAAACGGGGTGCTCGACCCAAAATATCATTTTATGCATCAAATATTGTAAATGAGACTGAGTTTCGATATCAGTTTAAATAACATGACTGAGTACATATTTGAAATCAAAGGAGTGAGGAAATAGTGGTAAAAGCCCCTAAGGTTCCAAACAACTTGGCACGAGGCCCAAATACGGCATTCAACCCAAAACATGGTAATACTATCAAGAAAACACGAAATATCATATAGTTTTCAGTCAAATACGCAACTTAATAGTTGCTACGGGACGTACCAAGTCACAATCCCCAACGGTGCACGCCACACGCTCGTCATCTAGCATGTGCGCCAAAGATAGTGATAAAATATGAAATCCGGAGTTTCATACCCTCAGGACAAGATTTACAGTCATTACTTACCTCAAACTGGCCAAAATCCTAGCCCGCGATGCCTTTGACTCTTGACTCGGCCTCCAATCGCCCCGAATCTCTTCAAAATTAGATTCATAACATCAAAATACACTAAAGGAATAAAGCCCACTCGAAAATAATCAAATTACATCAAAAATCTCGAAATTGGCCAAACCCGACCCCCGGGTCCACGTCTCGAAATCCGATAAAAATCACGAAACTAGAATCCTTATTCACTCACGAGTTTACCCATATCAAATTCATCAAAATCTGATATCAAATGGTCATTCAAATCCCCAAAAGAATTCTCTAATTTTTCCTCCATTTTCTCCCAATTTTCACCCTAAATTCGCACATTAAGTGATAGAAATCAAGACACAACCATGAAATTTAACCAAATTTGAGTGAAGAACACTTACCCGAATCATTCCTATGAAAATCCCCTTCAAAATCGCCTTGTTCCGAGCTTTCTATTGAATTTTGGAATTAGGAGCTCAAACCCTCGTTTTGAACTTAAACATTCTGTCAAGATAAGTCTTCATTGCGATCGCGGAAATAGCCTCGCGATCGCGAAGCACAAACAAGCATCCCCGCATTTGAACCTTACGCGATTGCAGAAATACATACGAGATCGCGGATAGCACCCTCTCACAACAACGCGAACGCGCCCAGATCTACGCGATCGCGTAGAGTAATTCCTTCACCACACCGCTGCTCCAAATCCTTCTACACGAACGCGACCTCAGCCACGCGTTCACGATGCACAACTCTGCAAAACTACGCGATCGCACCCTAACCCTGCGACCGCGTAGAACAAACTTACCTCTGCCCCAAAATAAGCCTACACGATCGCGAATGGACTCCTGCAATCGCTTACAAGGAAACCAGAAACAGTTGATACCAGATTTCAGCAGTTGTCAACCAAATACCAAGTCCGTTAACCACCCAGAACTCATCCGAGGCCCTCGGGACCTCATCCAAACATACCATCACATCCCATAACATCATTCAAACTTAGTCGAGCCTTCGAATCACCCAAAGAAATACCCAAATATCGAATTAACCCCGGATTTCTAAACTTCTGAATTCGCTAAGATGCCGAAACTAAGAAAACCATGTCCAAATGACCTGAAATTTTGCACATACATCACAAACGACACTACGAACCTATTCCAACTTACGTAATTTCATTCCGACCTCGATAGCTAATTTTTCACTGCCAACCGGAAATCGCCAAAAATTTAATTTTGTCAATTCAAGCTTAATTCTACCACAAACCTCCGAATAATATTTCGAATACACTCCTAAGTCCCAAATCACCTAACGAAGCTATCCGAGCCATAAAAATCACATTTCGAGATCGTTTACCTATAAGTCAACTTCTGGTTGACCTTTTCGAACTATTCACCCAACTTAAGAGATAAGTGTCTCATTTCTCTCCACAACCGCTCCGAACCCGAGCCAACCAACCTAACACAACATAACAAAGCTGAACCACATATAATGAAACAGAAACGGAGAAAACAGGGCTAAAACTCTCGGAACGACCGGCCGGGTCGTTACATAGAGATTCGGGGTATAACTGGCCAGGTCATTACACTTTGATGGCAGCAACTGTTGGCGCAGGTCTGGCGAATTTTTACTCCAAAAAAAAGAAGAAGAAAAAGGTAGAGTTGGGGGTGACATTGCGGAGGTTTACCGTTGGCCAAGGGAATCGTTGGCGGCTGTGTGGGGAAGATCCTACCTGTTGGTGACATTGATGGAGGGGGTTAGTCTGTTAGTTTTGGATTATTATTATTATTTTTATTGTAGTTTCTTTGAGTTTTAAATTACATATGTCAATATTCTATTGGCCATTTGACAGGTAAGTACAAGTGTATCTCATACACGTGGTATACGGGATGAGTGGGGTGTCTATCAAGTCACTAACGAACTTAAAGAGTCTGTCTATCATTGTGACAACTTAAAGAGATTGTTTATGTATTTCGCCGAAAACTATGTAATAATATTTAAGTATGCATGCGTTAAATTAAAATAAAAAAATGTAATACCACAAATAACATCTATAAATTTAATATATAATTTTGTTAAATATCAACTACATAGCTAATCAACTTACAAACTTACAGAATATGCCGATGGAAAGATTTGAATTCCAATACTGTTATAATAAGAAATTTAAATAAAAAATCAAATTAGGTATAGCAATATTTAGTACAAAGACCAATTTTGTCTGTTAAATGTTCAAAGCTTCACACTAAGCAATTAAATAATTTATAAGCTACTAATTAGAGAACTTTCAACGTTTACGTGCAATACATGTTTGCATTAAGGTAACTGCAAACATAGATTATTCTCCTTATATAGTTATGCGTAGCGACGTCTTTCTATTAGTTGACATCAACATATTTTGAAGCGTTTTAAAATGACCTCGGAGTTTTGTAATTTATCAAAATGGAAGTGAGAACCTAATTAGTAGGCTATATATTACCAAAAGGGGTTGAAAATGACTTGATTTATGAAAAATACATTTTTTAATAAATAAAGTAATAAAGGTTAAATACAAAGGTAAATTTGGAAGAGGAAGCCCTTTTGGTTGGGATGCCTAGTTGTAATGTAACCTGAGGACGACAAAAAAAAATTTATTGCCCTTATTATATAGTAAATAATAATATAGAAACTAATAAAAAAGTGCACCTGGGGACTATAATAATAGATCACACAATAATTAGAATATTGTAGGAATTGTACAATAGGTTCCTTTTAAGAAGGCATAACATAACACCTCATTACCCTTTTATATGTAATTACCCCTATTTTTGGCTATTTGATAGGAAACCCCTTGGTTTTTATCCTTGGGGGGGGGGGGGGGGGGGGGGTTATCCTTCACGTTATATCATAATGATAAATTGATAATAATGGGGAAAATATTTTTAAGATCCATTTCATATGTTCTTCTAGTTAGATGGCTATTTTTACGAGATATTGGTAACAAAAAAAAAAATGAGATGGATAAATAAAACACAAGAAATATTGTATGATTTATATTTAAATTACATTTAATTATAGGAGATCATCTCATCTAATAACGTGCGTGTATTATATTGTTGATAAACGTAAATCAAATTGCACATTAGCAGTTTAATGCGCCCAAATAGTAATAGTAATCCACAATAATAGGAGGAATAATGAATAACCATAATATCAGGTGGAAATACCAACAGTATTGATAGAGCAAAACGTTGGATGCAAAATAATATGAAATTATGGACCATGATTTGTCCTAAAGTAGCTCTAAACGGAACATTTGTTTTGCACTTGTAGCCCAAAATCAAGGATCTCTCACGCCCTCTTTCCTTCTCTTTCTCTTTTTGCAATACTCATTTCTCTCAGAAACAACATTTTCACCAGATACTCAAATGGTATGTCGTATGCTCTTTATTTCTTTCTTTCATCTTTTCTTTTTGTTGATGGTGCAGAAATATTTTGGGTCATGAACTTGAAATTAGCAAATGAGTTACTAAAATCTTATGTCGATGTTGTAACGTAAATTATAGAGTCATCACTCGTATTTCTGATTTAAAATTGCAAGATCTTTTGTGTTTTCTTTACCATATTATTACAAAATTTAGAATGTGGTGATTATATTGTGAGTTATGAGTTATGACTAAATTCCTGAAATGGGACAGAAAATGATTTCTGCATCTTCACATTACACAACTTTGAAGAAGTTTATATATGGTCCAAAGGGGTTGAATTGAATCATGTTCGTCCAAGAATTTTTATAATGTGCAAATAGGACGTTAAAACCCAAATTTATTGTGTATATATACAAAAGGTAAATCTCCTTGACACAAGGGAATCTTTAGTGCCGTAACAAGGTTGCTCAAAAATAATTTTTAAGTCATAGATTCAAATCCCAAGTATGAAATTATATATTCTTGTATTTTTTTCTTGGAATCCCTTATAAGAATTCCTAGCTCCGCTTAGAGGCGGATCCATGTGTATGGGTGAGGGGTCATCGGACCCCGTAAACTTCGGTCGAAATTTTGTATACACACGTGAATACCTTGAAAATGGTTAATTTAAAGCAGTTGGCACCTTAAACACTAAAAGCATTTAGGGGGCACTGGTTGAGCAGAATAATGTGTCCCCGTCGCGTAAAAATTCTGACTCCGCCACTACTTAACGCTATTAAAAAATAAAAGGAAAAAACATATTCCACGACATGTTTTGGTTATGTCTGTTTTGGTGTTATATATTCGAAGCAAGTATTGTTTTGTTTGCTGGCAGGCCAATTCGGCATCGGGAATAGCAGTGAGCGATGAGTGCAAGCTCAAATTCTTGGAGTTGAAAGCAAAAAGGAACCACAGATACATAGTGTTCAAGATTGAGGAATCTGTGCAGCAAGTTGTGGTTGAAAAAGTAGGAGGTCAGGCAGAGACACATGAAGATTTTGCTAACAGCTTGCCTCCCAATGAGTGCCGTTATGCTGTTTTTGACTATGACTGGACTACTAATGAAAACGTCCAGAAAAGCAGGATCTTTTTTGTTGCTTGGTAACCCATTCCATTCCTTCTGTCTCTCTTTTATTTTTATTTCTTTGTCATTATCTTTTATTCGTAATCGAATAACCGGTCAATTAATTTAAATTTATGTCGTTTACGCTATATAAATAGAGAAATGATCCCGACGAGACCTTTGGTTAAGGTCGAAGAAATCCCATTTATCACCGTTTATGGTTACTTCTCATTTTCTTCTTCTACCAATCATTGATCATCAATGTCTCCTTCTTGTTCTTATTACTTCTTGGATTGTCAATCTCCAAACCACTATCTAAAAAGAGTCAAATTTTAATGAGCTTACAATTTTAAGAGATAATTTCATGTTATATTATTCAACTCTTTAATTTATTGCACCAAAATCATAAAATTAATTTTAGTGTGACAAAATAATAACTCAATTATGCCTATATATTAGGAGTAAGAAAATAAAAATTCGACAACTAATAAACCTTGTCCTGGAAAGCACATATAGGCTGTCAAATGTACAACATTGCTATGTAAGTAATATACCAAATATAATCATGTCATCAAATCACCTTACATAATATTTACATGATGCCACTTAAAAGGGATTAAAAGCTCATTTTAGACTCATCATAATATCCGACTTTTTATTGAATTTAGCATGTTTCGACTTTATTATTTCCTGTGATATGTAATTAATGTAGTTGAGTTTTTGTTTTTCTATAATAAAGTTAGTTTTTTGACTTTACTATAATAAATAGAAAATTGGATGATCATCCATGAAATTAACCCTAATGTACTATGAGTTTGACATCTAACAAAGACAAATCTTGATGAACTTCAATTTTTATGGGGCTGAAAAATAATGTGTGATATTAGCAAATTTGGAATGTAGGTCACCAGAGACAGCAAGGGTAAGAAGTAAGATGCTGTATGCAAGTTCAAAAGACAGATTCAGGAGAGAATTAGATGGTGTCCAGGTTGAGTTGCAAGCTACTGATCCAAGTGAGATGAGTTTGGACACATTCATTGGAAGAGTAACCCATTGATTTAATTTCCTATATACACTTTCTTTGCCACTATTCATTACTATGTCTAATTTGACTTGGACCTTTATTTATTACTAGGCTCTAAGGAATTATGTTATTATTTATTTAACTAAGATGTTCACTTTGTCTTTTAATACTTTTGGTTTATGTAAACTATATATTAACATGGTCATGTCACAATGTGATGGGATCCTTTATAAGTAATTTTTATTCGGTTGAATTCTATTCATATTGCTTTCTTTCCTTGAATTCATTTGCTTTTGATGACAAACTACCAGAAATTTGCAATGAAAAAGAAGTTAGCAAACAGGATTTCCTTACTTTAAGGTTTTAAGATTGGGCCAGATCAATGCGAAATCCAGACTTACCTGACTTACGTGGAACCATAAAAACAAGGAATTTTTATATTCCTATGTCACATAGGAAACCTTATTACTCTAATGTTTAAAGTTTGACTTAATTATACTTAGTATATTAAATTACCAATTATATATCATAATTAATTTAGGGGTATAATTAATGGGCAGTTTTTTACTCCTTAATTAAAGGTGTTCATATATCCCACGTTTCTCTCTCTCCCTAATTCCCCCCCTCCCTTTTCTTCCTCTTCTCCATTCTTTCTCTTCTCAAAAAATATAGAGATGAGACCCATTTTTATAATCAGATTTTCCCCATTCAATTGTAGCATGATTGAGATTTTGGACATGATTGCGTGTTGTTGCTGAGCCGTCTACAAATCACATAAAAAATATAAATCGTACTAGGCAAGTCTTGTGCGATAGACTCAGACCCACAAAGTATTGAGTGTAAATCGATCTCAGTTCATCGCTATGATAACCCCTTTAAACCAATTGGACCGTCCTGATGAACTAAACTTGAACTTTAGTACTCGCATTTCTGGGATTGAAAGAACAATAGTGATTTAAGGTTAGTTTAATTGTTACTTTCTGTGTTTAAATTAAAATTATTAAAATGGGTGGAATAATTCTTTTTGAAGAGAAAATTAAACTGGAAAAAGAAAGAAAGAAGAACTGAATTTTCCAAAAGAAGGTAAACAAGAAAAAAGGTAAAAGAACAAAAAACGAGGAGGCAAAAAGGGAGACATTCTCTGGACAGAATATAGACTTTTGTGTAAAATCAATTAGAATATTTTGTTTCCTTATTTGTAGCGCGCCTATTTAGGAAGATTCAGTTTCATATATGGTATAGGAAGGAAAAAATCCCTAAAAACAACTAGTGAGGGTCATATTAATAATGATAATTGGATTTAAGTTATATAAACTGATAGTGTAATACATTAGCCACATAATCAATCTTATTTAACATGCTATAAAAGATTAATTGCTTAAATAGGTTACTAATTCTACCTTTTAAATGATTTGAAAAATGTAGAAATTTTTACATTATTAATGTGTAGATGTGACGACTCGGCTGGTCGTCTCGAGAGTGTAGCCCCATTTCCCCCATTTTTCTACTTCTTTTGTGCTTCATAGTTGTTATATGTCTTACCGGGTTGGTTGGTTCGGGTCCGGAGTGATTTCAGAGTGAATTGAGACACTTAGTTTCTTAATTGGAAGCTTAAGTTGGACAAGTCGACCGGATGTCGACTTGTGTGTAAACGGCCTCGGATGTGGATTTGGATGGTTCCAATAGTTCCGTTAGCTGATTTTGGACTTAGGAGCGCGTCTGGAATGTGATTTGGAGGTCCGTAGTAGAATTAAGCTTGAATTGGCGAAAGTTAAAATTTTAGCGAATTTGACCGGCAATGGAAATTTTGATATCTGGGTCGGATTGGATTTTTGGAAATTGGAGTAGGTTCGTGGTGTCATTATGACTTGTGTGCAAAATTTGAGGTCAATCGGACGTAGTTTGATAGGTTTCGGCATCGTCTGTGGAATTTGGCTATTTAGAAGTTCGTTAAACTTAAACCCGTGTGAAGTTCGTGTTTTGATGTTGTTTGGGATGATTTGAGGGTTCGACTAAGTTCGTGTTGGGATATAAGACTTGTTGGTATATTTTGATGAGGTTCTGGGGGCCTCGGGTGTGTTTCGGATGCTTATCCCAATGAAATTTAGACTTAGGCATTGCTGAGTTTTCTGGTTTTCTGGTGTTTCGCACCTGCGGTGGGGAGATCGCAGGTGCGGACTCGCACGTGCGGAAGGAGCGCAGATGCGGATTGGTCAGTTTGATCTATGAGCGTAGGTGCGGGGAGGGGAGCGCATCTGCGCATCCGCAGATGCGGAAGATGGAGCGCAGAAGCGGAAGGGACCTGGAGCTAGAAGAATCGCAGAAGCGAGCAAGGGCCCGCAGGTGCGACCATCTGACTGCAAAAGTGGAACTTGGGATTTTAAGTGGAATCTGCACCTGCGATGGAGTTTTCCGCAGGTGCGGCATTGCAAATGCGATAGTTAGTCCGCAGATGCGAAAAGTCTAAGCAGAAATTTAAAAAGGAATGATTCGCGATTTTAGTCTTATTTCAACATTTTGGACTCGAACTTAGGCGATTTTGGAGAATATTTTCGAGGTGATTATTGAGGTAAGCTTCTTGTATTCCTTTCGGATCATAAATCTTGTATCCTTACTGATTTCCCCATCTAATTTGCGAGATTTTGAAGTGAAATTTGGGGGGTTTAGGGCTTGAGAATTGGAGAGTGGATTTTGGGGATTTGTATGACCAAATGGTGACGAATTTTGATAAATTTAGTATGATTAGACTCGTGAGTGAATGGTCTTTCGGATTTTGTGACTTTTATCGGATTTCGAGACGTGGGCCTGGGGCCGGGTTTGAGCCTATTTCGGATTTTGAGCTATAATTTAGTAGTTTTCTTGTGGAATTGATCCATTTAGCCTATATAATTATCTTGTACTATTTTTGACTATATTCGGGGCATTTGGAGACTGATTCGAGGGGCAAAGGCATTTTGGAGTAGGATTTTGCGCAGTTTGAGGTAAGTAACAGTTCTAAGACTGGTTTTGAGGGTATGAAACCCCGGATTTTGTATTGTATAATTGTTTGAAGGTGACGTGCATGCTAGGTGATGGGCGTGTGGGAGTGCACCATGAGGATTGGAACTTGGTCCATTCCGTAAATGGTACTTGTCGAATAAGCTTGTTGTTAGCTATGTTCCCTCCCTGTGTTATAGAAACTTGTCAGCAAAACATGTTAGAAAATATGCTTAGGCTATGTGTTGGTGTTGTTGAGACCCGCAGGAATCGTGATACCTGTTGAACCTTCCTGCTTATTGTTATTGTACTCATTCATAGTATTTCTTGTATATTATACCTCAATCTTTGTTATTCCATGTTGATACTTTATATCATTCTGATTTGGGCTGACTCGCTTTCATTACTGAGGGCCGTGAGACTAGAGAGGTTCATGACGGAGTGAGGCCGAGGGCCTGTTTGCGAGGTATTGATACCGTAGCACGTGAGTTGTCTGTGCGGATTCTGATATGATACTGCAGCACGTGAGTTATCCATGTGGATCTTGATATGATACTATAGCACGTGAGTTGCCCGTGCAGCACGTGAGTTGTCTATGCGGATTATAGCACTTGGGCTGTAGGAGCCCCTCCGGAGTCTGTACACCCCCAGTGAGTGCGGGTACCTATTGGGTGTGTGTATTGAGGGCTGAGAGCCGAGTGTTGTGCTATTGAGAGCTTGAGTGACTGCACCCTGAGAGGTTGCATTTGTCTTCTTTTGTTGCTGCATTTAGTTGATTTATGCTACTGTTCTAAATTTTTGGAAAATAATATAACTGGTTTTACTTTAACTTAGTAAATATGCAACTGGTTTGACTTATATTGTCGGAATTGACTCATGCAAACTTTCATTATTGAAATTTCTGAAATGAACTGTATTGCATAGCTCGTCACTGCTTCTCAGTTCCTTATTTATTTTTATTACTTACTGAGTTGGTTGTACTCATGCTCAACCTGCACTTCATGTGCAAATCTAGGTGTGTCTGTTCACGGAGGACGTTGAGTTCGTTCTTGGTCAGTATCAGAGACTTACGAGGTAGTTGCCGGCGTCCGCAGACTTTGTCTCTCCTTCTATGTTATCCTTCCTTTCTGTATTGACATTTTTACAAAGACTCTTTTAGATATTATTTTTCTTAGACTGGTTGTTTAGATGCTCATGACTTGGTGACACCCTGATGTTTGGGGTTATCTTTCCGCATTTTATTTTGAGTTTAACTCATGTTTTATGAAAATTTCTGTTATGAAAAAGCTTTTGATTTATCTTTTATGAAATATTAAAATATTTTAAAAAATTGGTTTGCCTAGTACCACCGATAGGCGCCATCATGACATGTTAGAGTTTTGGATCGTGACAAGTTGGTATTAGAGCCTAGGTTACATAGGTCTCACGAGTCATGAGCACGTTTAGCAGAGTCGTGCGGATCGGTACGAAGACTCTGTACTTATCTTCGAGAGGCTGCCGAACCCTTAAGAAATTTCACATTCTTGAATTCTTGTCGGGCGAATCATTTTATTCTGGTAACTGAACTTCTATCTCTCACAGATAGTGAGGACCCGTACCACTAGGCAGGATGGGCAGCCACCAGTACCACCAGCCAGGGCCGAGGCCGAGGTCGCAGTAGAGGCCGTAGTAGGGGTAGAGGTGCATCCCGCACAATAGCTAGGGCAGTACCTGGAGATCCATCAATTGCCCCAGATCAGGATCAGGACCCAGTTATGGATGCACCAGCGGGACCGCACCAGTTGTGCTCATCGTGATTCCAGGCCTTCAGGAGGCCTTAGCTCAGATTCTGACCGTGCGCATCGGCCTTGCTCAGGCGGTATCTGTTTTAAAGGCAGCAACCACTTCTCAGGCCGGGAAAGGCACTCAGACTCCCGCCGCCGCACACCAGAGCAGGTGATGCAGGGACTCCAGACACCGGGGGCACCACCAGCCCAGCCGGTCGCAGCTGCTCAGGACTATGTGGTTCCTGCTATGCCTGAGGATGAGCAACATAGATTGGAGAGGTTTGGGAGGTTCCAGCCTCCATCTTTCAGTGGTGCAGACGGAGATGATGCACAGGGCTTCTTGGACAGGTACCAGAGGATACTCCGTACAACAGGTATTCTAGAGACCAGTGGAGTCTCGTTCACTACTTTTCAGTTCTCTGGGGTTGCCTTCAGTTGGTGGGAGACTTACGAGAGGCGTAGGCCGGTCGGCACAACACCCCTTACCTGGCAGCAATTCTCCGTTCTCTTTCTGGAGAAGTTTGTGCCTCAGTCCCACAGAGAGGAGCTGCGCAGGCAGTTCGAGCAGCTTCGTCAGGGTGATATATTCGTGACGCAGTATGAGATGAGATTTCCGGAGTTGGCCCGACATGTTATCTTGTTGGTTCCCACAAACATGGAGAGGATCAGGAGGTTCATAGATGGCCTCACTTTTCAGGTGTGATTGCTTATGACCAGAGAGAGAGTGTTTGTTGCTTCTTTTGATGAGGTTGTCGATATTCCTCGTCAAATCGATATGGTTTGCATCCAAGAGCGGGTTGAGAGGGAGGCCAAGAGGCCTCGTGGACAGGGTGGATTTAGCGGTGTTCCTTCTGGGGGTCAATTCCACCACAATAGGGGTCATCTTTTCATACATGCTCAGACGGCTCATCCAGTTCACCGTGGTGCATCATTAAGTGCACTACCAGCATAGAGTTCTTACCATGCCTCGTCAGTTCAGGTTTCCACGGGTAGTTCCTGGATTTATCAGGATCAGCAGTTCCGTCAGAGGGGGGTTTTTTTAGTGCGGAGATCTTGGTCACATTAAGAGATATTGCCCTAGGTTGTTGAGTGGGTCTCCACAACAGAGTACTCGGCCGATGGCACTAGCACCAGTAGCTCCACCACCCATCCAGCCACCTCGAGGTGGGGCTCAACCAGCTAGGGGTCGCCCGAGAGGGGGAGGCCGATCAGGGAGTGGCCAAGCCCATTTCTATGCTCTCCCTGCCATACCAGATGCCATTGCTTTGGATGTTGTGATTATATGTATTGTCTCAATTTGCCAGAAAGATACCTCTGTATTATTTGACCCTGGTTCCACTTATTCATATTTTTCCTCGTATTTCGCTTATTTTTTGGATATGCCCTATGAGTTTCTAGTTTCATCTATTCATGTATCTACTCCTGTGGGCGATACTATTATTATGGACCGTGTATATCGGTCATGTGTGGGGACTATTGGGAGTCTGGATACCAGAGTAGATCTTTTGTTTCTTAGTATGGTCGATTTTGACGTGACTTTGGGTATGGATTGGTTGTCCCCATGTCATGTTGTTCTAGATTGTCACGCTTAGACCTTGACGTTGGCGATGCCGGGGTCGTCGAGGGTTGAGTGGAGCGGCTCTATAGACTATGTTCCCAGTAGAGTTCTTTCATACTTGAAGGCTCAGCGGATGGTTGAGAAGGGTTGTTTATCTTATTTGGCCTTTGTGAGGGATATTATGCGGAGGCCCCTGCTATTGATTCTGTTCCGGTGGTGCGTGATTTTCTGGATGTGTTTCATGTAGACATGTCGGGCATGTCGTCTGACAGGGATATTGACTTCGGTATTGATTTGGTGCCAAGCACTCAACCCATTTCTATTCCACCGTACCGTATGGAACCAGCGGAGTTGAAGGAGTTGAAGGAACAGATTCAGGAACTCCTTGATAAGGGGTTTATTCGGTCAAGCGTGTCACCTTGGGGAGCACCAGTTCTCTTTGTAAAGAAGAAGGATGATACTATGAGGATGTGCATTGATTACCGGTAGTTGAATAAGGTCACAATCAAGAACAAGTATCCTTTTCCACGTATTGATGATCTATTTGACCAGCTTCAAGGAGCGAGGGTGTTCTCCAAGATTGATTTGAGGTCAGGGTATCACCAGCTGAATATTCTGGACTCAGATATTCTTAAGACAACTTTCAGGACCCGATATGGCCATTATGAGTTCCTTGTGATGTCTTTTTGGCTGACCAACGCCCCAGCAACGTTCATGCATCTGATGAACAGTGTGTTTCAGCCTTATCTTGAGTCGTTCATTATTGTATTCGTTTATGACATCCTGATGTACTCTCGTATCCAGGAGGAGCATGCGCAACATCTGAGGATTGTGTTACGGGGATTAAGGGAGGAGAAGTTTTATGCAAAGTTCTCCAAGTGTGAGTTTTGGTTCAATTCAGTGGCGTTCTTGGGGCACGTGGTGTCCAGTGAGGGTATTCAGCTGGATCCGAAGAAGATAGAGATGGTGCAGAGTTGGCCCAGACCGTCCTCAGCTACGGAGATTCGGATTTTTCTTGGTTTGGCTAGCTATTATCGTCGTTTTGTGGAGGGTTTATCATCTATTGCATCGTTCTTGACCAAATTTACCCAAAATGGTGCTCCATTCAGGTGTTCAGATGAGTGCGAGGAGAGCTTTCAGAAGCTCAAGACTGTTTTGACCACGGCTCCAGTTCTAGTTCTACCATCAGCTTCTGGTTCTTACACAGTGTATTGTGATGCCTTGTTGATCGGTATTGGGTGTGTTTTGATGTAGGAGGGTAGAGTGATTGCTTATGCTTCACGCCAGTTGAAGACCCATGAGAAGAACTATCATGTCCATGATCTTGAGTTAGCAGCTATTGTTCACGCCTTGAAGATTTGGCGGCACTATTTGTACGGTGTTCATTATGAGATTTACACTGATCACCGGAGTTTGTAGCATCTGTTCAAGTAGAAGGATCTTAACTTGCATCAGCGGAGGTGGTTGGAGCTTCTTAAGGACTATTATATCACCATTTTGTACCATCCCAGGAAGGCCAATGTGGTGGTCGATGCCTTGAGTCATCTAGCGGAGAGTTTGGGGAGTTTAGCATATCTTCCATCCGCAGAGAGTCCATTGGCTTTGGATGTTCAGGCCTTAGCTAGCCAGTTTGTCAGATTGGATATTTTTTAGTCGAGTCGGGTATTGGCTTGTGTAGTCTCTAGTCTTCTCTTTATGATCGTATCAGGGAGCATCAGTATGATGACCCCTATCTCCTTGTCCTCAAGGAAAAGGTTCAGCGAGGTGATGCTAGGGAAGTAGCTATTGGTGATGATAGGGTGTTGAGGATGCAGGGCCGGATATGTGTGCCCAATGTAGATGCGCTATGGGACTTGATTCTTGAGGAGGCCCACAGCTCGTAGTATTCCATCCATCTGGGTGCCGCGAAGATGTACCAGGATTTGAGACAACACTATTGGTGGAGGAGGATGAAGAAAGATATAGTTGGGTTTGTAGCTCGGTGTCTCAACTGTCAGAAGTTAAAGTATGAGCATCAGAGACCGGGTGGCTTGCTTAAGATGGTAGATATCCTAGAATGGAAGTGGGAGTGGATCACCATAGATTTCATAGTTGGACTCCCACGGACTTCGAGGAGGTTCGATGTTATTTGGGTGATTGTGGACCGACTAACCAAGTTCGCGCACTTCATTCCAGTTGGTACTACTTATTCTTCAGAGCAGTTGGTTGAGATTTACATCTGAGAGATTTTTCGCCTTCATGGTGTGCCAGTTTCCATCATCTCAAATAGAGGCATGCAGTTTACATCGCAGTTTTGGAGAGTCGTGCAGCGAGAGTTGGGCACTCAGGTTGAATTGAGCATACCGTTTCACCCTCAGACAGACGGACAGCCCGAGCGTACTATCCAGATATTGGAGGACATGATACGCGCTTGTGTCATTGATTTTTAGGGTTCATGGGACCAGTTTCTTCCGCTCGCGGAGTTTGCATACAACAATATTTATTAGTCGAGCATTCAGATGGCTCCGTGAAAAAGTTAGAATTTTGGCGAATTTGACCGGTAGTGAAACTTTTGATATCGGGGTCGGATTAGATTTTCGAAAATTGTGGTGTCATTTATGACTTATATGCAAAATTTGAGATCAACTGGACGTGGTTTAATAGGTTTCAGTGTCGTTTGTGGAATTTAAAAGTTTAGAAGTTCATTAGGCTTGAATCCGTGTGAGATCCGTGTTTTGATATTGTTTTGGGTGATTTGAGGGTTCGACTAAGCTCGTGTTGGGTTATAAGACTTGTTGGTATGTTTGGTTGAGGTCCCGAGGGCCTCAAGTGTGTTTCAGATGCTTATCCGAATGAAATTTGGACTTAGGCATTGCTGAGTTTTCTGGTTTTCTGGTGTTTCACACCTACGGTGGGGAGACCGCAGGTGCGGACTCGCATGTGCGAAAGGAGCACAGATGCGGTTTGGTCAGTTTGGTCTATAAGCACAGGTGCGGAGAGGGGAGCGCATCTACACATTCGTAGATGCGGAAGAGGGAGCGCAGAAGCGGAAGGGACCTAGAGCGAGAAGGATCGCATAAGTGGAAGGGACTTGGAGCAAGAAGGATCGCAGAAGCGGGCAAGGGCCCGCAGGTGTGACCATCTGACTGCAGAAGCGCAACTTAGGATTTTAAGTGGAATACGCACCTGCGATGGAGTTTTCCACAGGTGCAGCATCGCAGATGCGACAGTTAGTCTGTAGATGCAAAAATTCTGGGCAAAAGTTTAAAAAGCAAGGGTTCGCGATTTTAGTCTTATTTCAACATTTTGGACTCGGACTAAGGCGATTTTGGAGAAGATTTTTGAGGTGATTATTGAGGTAGTATTCTTGTAATCCTTTTGGATCATAAATCTTGTATCCCCACTGATTTCCCCACCTAATTAGCGAGATTTTGAAGTGAAATTTGGGGGTTTAGGGCTTGAGAATTGGAGAGTGGATTTTGGGGATTTGGATGACCAAATGGTGTCCAATTTTGATGATTTCAGTATGGTTAGACTCGTGAGTGAATGGGCTTTTGAATTTTGTGACTTTTTTCGGATTTCGAGACGTGGGCCTGGGGGCCGGGTTTGAGCCTATTTCGGATTTTAGGCTATAATTTAGTAGTTTTCTTGTGGAATTGATCCCTTTAGCCTATATAATTATCTTGTACTATTTTTTACTATATTCGAGGCATTTGGAGACTGATTCGAGGGGCAGAGGAATTTCAAACTAGATTTTGCGCAGTTTGAGGTAAGTAACAGTTCTAAGACTGGTTTTGAGGGTATGAAACCCCGGATTTTGTATTGTATGATTGTTTGAAGGTGACGTGCATGCTAGGTGATGGGCGTGTGGCCGTGCACCATGAGGATTGGAACTTGGCCCACTCCGGAAATTGTACTTGTTGAATAAGCTTGTTGTTAGCTATGTTCCCTCCCTGTGTTATAGAAACTTGTCAGCAAAACATGTTAGAAAACATGCTTAGGCTATGTGTTGATGTTGTTGAGACCCGCAGGAATCGTGATACCTGTTGAACCTTCCTGCTTATTGTTATTGTACTCATTCATAGTATTTCTTGTATATTATACCTCAATCTTTGTTATTCCATGTTGATACTTTATATCATTCTGATTTGGGCTGACTCGCTTTCATTACTGAGGGCTGTGAGACTAGAGAGGTTCATGACGGAGTGAGGCCGAGGGCCTGTTTGTGAGGTATTGATACCGTAGCACGTGAGTTATCTGTGCGGATAATGATATGATACTGTAGCACGTGAGTTGTCCGTACGGATCTTGATATGATACTATAGCACGTGAGTTGCCCGTGCAGCACGTGAGTTGTCTATGCGGATTATAGCACTTGGGCTGTAGGAGCCCCTCCGGAGTCTGTGCACCCCTATTGAGCGCGGGTACCTATTGAGTGTGTGTATTGAGGGTTGTGAGTCGAGTGTTGTGCTATTGAGATCTTGAGTGACTGCACCCTGAGAGGTTGCATTTGTCTTCTTTTGTTGCTGCATTTTGGTGATTTATTCTATTGTTCTAAATTTGTGGAAAATATTATAACTAGTTTTACTTGAACTTAGTAAATATGCAACTGGTTTGAATTATATTGTCGAAATTGACTCATGTCTACTTTTATTGTTGAAATTTCTGAAATGAACGTTATTGTATAGCTCGTCACTGCTTCTCAATTCCTTATTATTTATGTTACTTGTTGAGTTGGTTGTACTCATGATACACCGTGCACTTCATGTGCAGATCCAGGTGAGTCTGATCACGGAGGACATTGAGTTCGTGCGTGGTCGAGTATCAGAGACTTACGAGGTAGCTGACGGCGTCCACATGCCTTGTCTCTCCTTCTATGCTATCCTTTCTTTCTGTATTGACATTTAGACACAGACTATTGTAGATATTATTTTTCTTAAACTAGCTATTTAGATGCTCATGACTTGGTAACACCCCGATGTTTGGGGCTATCTTTCCGCATTTTTTTGAGTTCAACTCCTGTTTTGTGAAAAAATTTGTTATGAAAAAGCTTTTAGTTTATATTTTATGAAATATTGAAGTATTTTTAAAATTTGGCTTGCCTAGTACCGCTGATAGGCGCCATCACGACAAGTTAGAGTTTTGGGTCGTGACAATAGATGTACTTCAACTTTTCTTATTTTTTTAAAAGGGGAAAGGAAGGGGATTAGAAGTACCAACAAAAACAAAAGTTCAGACAGCTAACCAACTAAGCGATCATAAGAGAAGAGGTAGCTAATCTCTTTAATTAGTGATCGGTTAGAGAATTTGGGAACAAGAGAGGAGGGGTTGGAAGCATTAATGAAGGAAATCTTTTCATTATTTTGGTTTCTTGAATTCCTTATTCTACACTTTAACACTTTTAATAAATTGTTTATGCTTGTAAAATATACTAGATAATTTCTTTTATATGAGTTTCCTTAATCCTTTTTAGTTTCTTACAATTTTTGTTGATACCCAATTTTGTCCTCATATTTTTATAAATGTCTTATATGCTTTAAATATCATTCCTGCACCATCACCAATTTACAAAGAGTCATTCAAGTATTTTTTTATAACTTTCCATAATTTTTTAAAGGTTTATATTGATTTTTCTTGCATTTAAATTACTTGAATATCTGTTAATTACCCTTTCAAATTATTTTGTGATGAATTAATCATCCAAATTTATTATTTGTATCTACATATAGGCTTCATAATTTTATATAGTTATATCTGTATTTTTAGGCTATTTACACAATTTACAATAATAGCCTATATGCTATGCATAATTAAATTTTTCACATCATTTGTGCCAAATAGTATTTTTATGTTTTTATAATGTTAAAACTATTATGTTAAAGTATTTTAGTACATAAATAATATTTTACTATTTTGTTGAGTACTTCTTATAAATTATTTTTTTATAAATTTTCCTGTATTTAGATTATGGCCCAGCTTTAATATGAATTTCAGGCAAAAAGTAGGCTAAAACATTTGGCCCACTTCATTTTGCCTTCAGCAGCCCTAACCAAAGGCCTTTATTACTCCAACCCGGAAGGGACCCGACTGACCCGCCCCATCTTTCTCAGCATAACCCCAAACCCTAACCCATTTTTTTCCAACCGGCCGCCCTTATACTCTCTCCCCCCCCCCTCCTCACCTCATAAACCCTAGAGGTCATCCCAATTATTCTCTAAATCAAACCCATCCATGGATTCTTACCATGATTTACTTACCTTTTCCGGATTATACCGCTATTACCAGTGTAAATAAGGTGTTACTTAGTACTTGCCCATTTTTGGCAAATACCAGTCTCTGAATAAAAAGATATCGGCTTTACTCTCTAAGATTTGGACGATATTCCGTCTGTATACATTCATATCAAGGCTATAAGGATTCGATTCACCAAGATCTTCGGCCAATTTCTGATCCTAGTCAAACTAGGGTTTACCCGGTGTCTTCTCCTAATCTGATTCTAAATTGATTTTTGCACTTTTTTTTTCCGTGTTTATGTTCGATTGATCGTATTTTCTTATTCGTGTGTTGATTTTTGTTAATATATAAACCCATCTCTCACCTACCTTTAAAGAGATTTTTGAATCGCAAAAATTTACTATTTTTCTCTTATTATTTCTTGTCCTATACCTTTCTAAGGCTTAATATTTTGTCCGATTGAAAGCCAAGGCCACCGAAATTTAATTCTCGAACCTTTCTCAGTGTGAGTACTGCTCGGGGTTCATTCGAAACCCTTGGGAACTCTGCCGCACTGAGATTCCTGGGTTCTACTGCTCGTTTTGCTATTGACATTGAAGTGTTGCCGAGATTACTCCCCTTGTTTACTTGTTCATCTGTAACCGGTAATGTATCAAAAACTCTTGCAATTTCATTATTTTTCTTCTCGTTTGAATTCCTGCTCTGTATATCTATGCCTCTGAGATTTTATGAACATACGTGCTATTGTCTGCTTTGAAGCTATTCTTTGAGGCTCTATGCCTTCTAATAATCAAACTTGCCTAATTGCTGTCTTGGTTCTGTTTCTTCTTAAGTTTGTTGGCTCTTATGTGTGTGCTCGAACTTTTATCACTGTTGTTTGGTTCGAGTGTAGCATCTTTCCTTGTTTTGTACTCTTAGGATGAGTTCAGTCATGCCTAGGACCTGTTCTGATTCTTGTTAAGGCATTTATGTGAAACTTAATAATATTCTATAGTTAACTCCTTATTATGTTATTAGCCTAAGCATGCTTTCCTTGCTACTTGTGGATTAATACATGTCCCCTGCCTTGTCATGTACCTTTGTGATAAATCCATGCATGTGTTTCATACCTGGTTAAGTCGTTCCTATCCAACCTTCTGAAATCCTGTTGTTATACTAGTTACCTAAGGTATATCTTCATGCCATTTAAGCTCTAATATATGTTTGGAACTTATATAATCCTGTGCTTTTCAACACTGATTGTGGGACCTTAGGAAACCTCATAACCAATCTCTCATCTGCTTTATGACCAACTAGTATCAGGTTCAATACTAGCCTATCTTGATTCTGAAGATTGACATGCTTCTCATATTATGATTATTGTTCAGCATGCAAATATTTCCCTGTTCCATTAAGCAGTCACTTGATCATGAGTTGTGCTTTGTTAAGTTGTTCTTTTCATTGGTCTTCTATGATGAGCATTTTATGTGTTGGTTGTACTTCGTTTGCTTCTTGCCTGAATCTGCTAGACCTTCATCTAAATTTCCCTAGATTGACTCTGAAGCATGCTTCCTTATAGAAACTCTTTAGAATGGTTTACTATCCTATGTAAGCCAAATAGGTCACTCTTAAACCTGTCCCTGAACTATGAGCATAAATATACCTTATATGTGTCTTGTAAGCCTTCCAACTTAGCATGATTTTGTTTATATACCTTGAGTAAAGTTGCTTCTAGTTTCATTTTTAAGAACTGAGTGTTTAAGTTGTTCAATTAATTCTATGAGTCGTTTGTTACTCGTTTGGTCAAGTTTGGAATCCATTTGGGTAAGTAAATTATTTGTTAGGCTTGGAAGGCGGCCATATATGTTGTTGGACTCGGTCACAGGATTCAAGGGCACTCTAGTTGTTTTCTTATGAGCATGTGGTTTGGGCTTGCTGCTTTGTCCGGGAGTAAGGCTATTGAAGGCTTGGAATATCACCGGTTTACTTTATATTGGGTTTCTGATTGCCTTAGCGGGCTTGTACTTGTTTTACTCTATAGTTTGTCATCTTTAAGTATGTATTATTTCATTCTGGGCCTGTAATGATTTGTAAACTGAATGATAGGAAGATTAACAAAAAGGGGATTGCGAAGTATTATTTATGTTGCACGGGGTGATCTTTTAGGCTAAAAAACTTAGGATCCCTCTCCCCCCACCCACCCACCCTTCCTTTATGTACTTGTTATTCACACTTAGTCATTTAACATAGATCAATGTGGCCATTAAGATTTGTACTGATTCTTATGCGTTATAATAAGGTTCTTCGACTTCTAAATTTTCCTTTATTTATTTGATCACTTAGCCTAATTACATAATCCACATAGTTTAAAGTTCAGTCGGGACCCACAGTTGTGACTCGAAGAGTGCCTAATACCTTATCCCTGCGGTAATTTGAGCACTTACCCGATCTTTAGTGAGACCGACTAGTCAAATAAAGTTACTCACACATAAGTGTCCTAATGCACTTTAAAAAATCGTTAGGTGGCGACTCTTCTCTTTTAATACCTCTTTTAAAAAAGTTGTCACATGTCGAAACTCACTTTCGCGAGAAAAAAGGGCGCGACAACTTTAATGTACTTTTTCTAAATTTTTGTGTTATACGCTATTGTTTAATTTATAAATTAAATTTAAAAAATCACGAGGCTTGCACCTCGCCTGGTATTAAGTAAAAATGCATCGCCCTGTACAGGGAAGAAGCAGTAAATACATACTAGGTGAATCAAGCTTGTTTGTTTACTCTTGATCCCGCTATGAATTCAAACAATGATTTAAATAGAATTTCTATGTTGTCACTATATTTTACATGAATTGTATAAGAAACTGATTAACATTACATGTGCTTTACAAGTTTTTAGATTTAGCATGTAACTTAATTAAGGCTTAGCTCAAGAACCCACTGCTACTCATTATTATTTAATTGTTAGTAATATTTTAGGTATACAGAAATACATTTGACATCATAATTTAGTTCTCCAAATTTCGTAAGGGGCTGTTAACGTAACATAGAGTCAGCATGCAGTTTGTAGCTGACTTCCATGTTGCATGGCCGTGGCCTAATATACAAAAGCCACGTCCCCCATCTTCAAATGGTGATATTGAAAAGCCAATACATACTCTCTACGCTCCGCAAAAACTTAAATCACTCGCAATATTAAATTGCATAAAATAAATCCAATAATTACGTTGGAGAAGAGATCATTAAAAATTTATATAAAAATTATTGTGCTGCAAATAACAATACATGAAGTGGATGTGAATAATATTGTTAATATAGTTGTGACATTTTCATCTTTAAATGCCTTTAGTTATATGGAGTATATATAATCAAACTTCTTTATAACAGTATTCATATAAAATATTTATTCACTATATAAGTTAAACTTTTTCAGAAACCGAGTTCTTAAGTTATATTGTACTTTTATATAATATTCTTTTACCTATAAAAGCAACATTCATATTTGTAGAACGCTCTTTGTATAATTACGCATCTATAACAATCATGTAGAATCTCTAAAATTACTAATAAATAGTTCTAAAAACTTTCACACGATCTTTTTCATTAAACAAAGTTTTCATTTTGCATACATAAGATTTGAAGATCTGCACATAATATTTTTTTTATTGGATAAATACCAAAAAATATTTAGATAGAAAATTCAATTATTAAGCTCTTAGGATTGCCTTCAAGGGAAAGCTATCTTATACATTTTTGCTAAAAGTATACATATTCACCAATTCAATCATTATATCGCTAGTAAGAGAATGAAATCTACCAAAGAAGCTACAACTATAAAATTTTTCCATCAATCTTGATTCTTTCAGTAGCTTTAAAATGCGTGCCTTAGAGTTTAAAACTTTATACCTTTAGGGTGTGTTTGGTAGGAAGGAAAATATTTTTCAATTTTTCCATGTTTGGTTGGCTTAAATGTTTTTGGAAAATATTTTCCTTATGAACTCATTTTCCTCCAATTAGAGGAAAATGTTTTCCTTATCAAGAGAAGGAAAAATATTTTTCAAAACTCCTTCTCAACCTTCCCCACCCTCACCAACCCACCTCACACCCCCACACTCCCACAGCCCCCACCTAACCTCACCCTACGCCTACCCACCCCACTCCGTCTCTCCAAAAAGATTTTTTTTTTCAAATTTCAATTTTTTTCCTTTACCACCGACCCTACTCCCTCTCCCGCAAAAAAATTATTTCTTTTTAAACTGTAAGGCACCGCATTTTAAATTTTGTGGGGTATAACGGAAAACATTTTCCGTGGAAGAAAATATTTTCTTGAAAAACAAGTAGTAATTTTATTCATTTTTCGGTATTTGATATGCAAATTAAGGAAAATAATCTCTCAAGAGTATTCATAAATAATTTAGATACAATAAACATCAAGCCATAAACTTTCGAACCAATAACTTTTCGAACCCACAAATTTTATAAACTTTACTGCTAAACTTTCAAAACTGCGAACTTTCGAACCCGTAAACTTTATAATTTCTAAACTCATAAACTTTCAAACACATAAACTTCAGAACTCATAACTTCGGAACTTATAAAATTTTGAACTTGTAAATCGAAAGATGAAAAAATTAAGAATATATATAAAAAAAAAGGTAAGGAAAATTGAAGAGGAGTTTTAAAAAATAGTAGAAAAATATTTTACTTCAATTAAAGAAAAATAGTAGTATGTACTACTATTACTTTAATCATGTCTCAAAAGTCACAAACTTTGGAGAAAGGAACCATCAAAACCATGAATCATTTTCAAGTTCTCCCTTTTAACGAAATAAATTGATCACCTTGTTAATGGCAGCTGCTGCTATGTATCAAGTGGAGGAGACAACTAAACCAGTAGTGCCGCCACCGCTAATAACTCAAGAACCACCGCTTGCATCCGTTGGCTCAGCCTTGGCTACTCCAAACGACGTCGTTAAACCACCACTTCATGATACACCTACACCTACACCTACACCTACACCTCTCCCCACCGTCACACCCCAACGTAAATTGTTGAAAATCATCCTTAGTTTTTCTCAGTCGATCACATATTTTTTTCTTTTTTTTTAAATGTTAGGTGTTCAGTGCTATTTATATATTTACAGTTTAACTTCTATCTACTGATTGAATTTTTTTTTATAGTACTAACACATGTTACTTGAACACTAATTAAGGTAATTATCGATACTAATAATAGCATGATTCCTGTTCTAGTAGGTAAAATTTTCGTGTATATAAGTTAAATGCTAATTATAAAGGATTTTTATTTATTTTAGAGTTCGACTTTTATCAAGAATTTTTAGAACGTAGAG
The DNA here is from genome assembly GCA_005239525.1 of Nicotiana knightiana. Classification (NCBI taxonomy): domain Eukaryota; kingdom Viridiplantae; phylum Streptophyta; class Magnoliopsida; order Solanales; family Solanaceae; genus Nicotiana; species Nicotiana knightiana. The sequence continues at coordinate 30,938 of ML411861.1, read as the reverse complement.
GTAATTAGTGGTAGTAAACATAGTATAGTTACCTACAAAGGAGGGTAAACGGCCTGTTATAGCGGGTAAAAGTAAATTATTATTTACACCGTAAGTATATATTAATTAAATTCATATTTTTAATTATTCGATATGTACAAATGAAAATTAAATATGCGATTTTCTTGCTTGTATTTTATTTTATTTTATTTGTTAAATGAAATCTCAGAGGATGCTTCATCAGGAGCCAACATCATAGCTTCCTTTGTTATCTTGATATTCTGGCATTTTATGTCGTTTTTTTAGTGTGCTGTCTTCATATGTTGACCCTTGTTGATGCTGAGTTTGTTATACCAATTTTAATTCTAGTACTTCGTAGTGATTTGTACTTGTTCGTTAACTTCAATCAACAGCTTAACGTGTGTCAAAATTAGCATGGATTGGCCAGTTTTTGGACCGTTAATTAAAAAATAGTCAATGTTTGCAAAGTAATTGAAAGATGAAGCGAGTGTGGGCCTATTTCGCACTTACTGTTGGTAGCTTCTCTTCAGTATTAAGATGATAAAGACTATATAAGTAATGCAAAATGTTAATATATACATTTCAAACAAATTTAGCAGTAACAAGTTTTACTACTGACTGATAATCAACAAGTGTTAATTAGTAATGCAAAATGTAAACATTTCAAACAAATTTAGCAGAAACAAGTGTTACAGTGGTTGATAATCAACAAGTGTATCATTGGCAGAAACAATTTTTTTGTTTATCAGAAGTTTCTCTACATGTCCAGCATGGGATATTTATCCATTGTGTGAGAAGAAATTAACTGCTTCATTCTCGACTCAATGCTGACAATGGTTTTCTGAGTCCATAATGTGGTGTTGTTTCGTGATTTTGGCAGAAACTGATCCTTCATCAAAGAAAAGTTCAAAAGGATCCGTTGACAGAGGTATGTATTACATCTGGACGTTAACAAGTTTTTGCAACGCCCATAACATCTGATAGGATTCGAGATGTGCTTAAACATATGTATATGTATATGTATATGTATATGTATGTGCGTGTGTGTGTGTGTGTGTGTAGTGAAACAGTTCTATTAGTTCCCTGAAATCTTGAGAGTGGATCACTTCACTGGTAGCAGTGTTGCATAGCAATATACTCCAACTGAATGAATTAATTGGAGGGAATTAGTCATATTTCCGGTGTTAACTACAAGAGCTTTATGCCTTATTTTTCTTCAGATGTTGCTCTTGCACAGCTTGAAACTGAGAAAAGGTCTTCTTTTGTCAAGGCATGGGAAGAAAGTGAAAAAAGCAAAGTCGACAACAAGTAGGATTTCTGTCTTTCTATATTCTAATCAGTGCATTGCGTAATTGGACTATTTTTGTTGTCTGTGTATGAACATAAGTAAATGACAGATACCAACACTTCTTTCAGCTATACGGAGATCTCATCTTTCTTAATTGAGTTCTTAGAACTCCAAATTTTCCAGATCATATAGATATGAGATCCACAGTAATCGTTGTAATTACTGCCAAACTCGTTCCACCTAAAGGAATCTTTACATTTCTTTGATATTAGATCCACATTCCTCAAGACGTTAAGCCTTTTGCCCGCATGTATTTGAGTTGAGATGTTAACAATTCCATTTACTTCATATATAATATGAACAACCAACACATCATTCTTAATTATTAGGCTGCCACGGGTGTACTCTTAATACACTATAGTTTGTTGGCGATTCATATGCTGAGCTATCTTTACCTTGTTTTTATTATTAAATAGGGTTCAGAAGAAGCTCTCTGCAGTAGTTAGATGGGAGAACACCCGGAAAGCAAAGCTTGAAGCTAAACTGAAAAAACTTGAGGTAAGCAGGCTCGGTGTTCGAGTATACCCTATGAAATTTTAATAGCAAAAGCCCAAATGGTCAATTTTTGGATTGGAATCAAAATACTTTTGACCATTTTGGTTTTCTGATAAATATTTGGCTCGTGTTGATCTCCCCGTCTATGTTTATGATCTACAGGAACAACTAGAGCACAAGAAAGCAGAATATGCAGAGAAGATAAAAAATAAAGTAGCATTAATTCATAAGGAGGCAAATGAGAAGAGAGCCATCGTTGACGCGAGACGAGGGAAAGAAATTCTGAAGGCAGAGGAGATGGCAGCCAAGTATCGCGCGACAGGGCAGACCCCTAAGAAGTTTCTTGGATGCTTTTGATGTTAATATGTTACAAAATTGTGAAGATCATGAAGGATAAGTCTTCTCTTTTCACTTTATAAATTTCATGCTGCTGCTTTTTAGTGTGTGCTGTTTTATGAGTGTCCAATTTGGTTTCACAGGTTTTAACTCTATGTAAATACTTTATGAATAAGGTTATCAAATATCGTTCTTATTTAAAAACTTTAAAGACGGATATTAAAAGTAAAGTAGTTTGGATAAATATTTTTACGATTAAATGTATTTTTGAAGGAGTGTGCAAAAACCTTAAAAGACAAATAATATGGACCAGAAGTAGTATCTTCTACATATTTGGCAAGCAGTCCAAATGCAGCATCAGGTAAGAAGAAAAATTTAGGGTTTAAGTATTAACTATTCAAAATTAACTAGCAAAATGAGCTCCATATGGCCGGAGGCTGGAAGACCTGGATTTCTAAACATTTTTAAGGTTTAAAAATCTTTTTAGGTAAGATCAATATGTAACAGAGCCAAAAACATGTACTCCCTTTGTTTCAAAAAGATTGGCACTATTTCGTTATTAGTCTGTTTTAAAAAGATTGATTCCTTTCAATATTTTCATAATAAGAGACATCTATATCTCAAAAGTATTCCCTTCTTTATTAAAGTTTGTGCCAAGTCAAAGTAAAACAATCTTATTGAAACGGAGGGAGTAGCTTTTACTGCAGCTGGAGGTATTAAAAAACAACCAGCTGAGAAATGTAAAAGTCGAGGCGATAGAGTTACTTAAAGATGGCAAACTTCATGTTATATGGAATAGCAGTTCAAGCAGGGTACATGTTGTAGGTATCACTGTGTCGTAAAAAGCTCATGTCATATCCAAAAGCAGTTGCAACGCTGATTCAGAATCTTCCTCCAAATTGTCGGAGCTAAGAGTGTGTGATCCATGCAAGATATCTCCTGTATATGGTTGGCAATTCTTCCACTCCCCCATCTTCATTGCTCCTTCCAACTGAGGAACTGGAAAAATTGAGGTCCATATTCGGTTGTTATGCCTGAAGTTGATCCATAGTTTGTAGATGTGGACACTTGAGAGGCTGGACTTTAGCTAGTATTCTTGTCTACTTTCTTGAAATTCCTAAATGCTTAATTCTCCAATCTCCGAGTTCCATATGCGCAAAAAGTAATCGCTTTCAGACCTTCCAACTGAAGATGGAATCAAGAAATGTGATTCGTCAGAAAGACGAGCTTCAGCTTGGAGCCTAGCGCTTTTCCCATTGTGCCATGAGATGTTGGTTTGCAAGTACAAGGCACTTCATCAGGTGAGTAATATTCCATTAGTTCTTCATCTCTTTATCTGTCGTTCCAGCAAGTTTTGACGCGATTGCAGCCCATCTGGAGATATAGACTCAGTTCATGAGTATTCAAAGTTATTCGAAAGTACAAGTGCTGCTGCAGATTTTGTGAAATAAAGCTGACTAACTTTCAGTAACACTAGGCAAAGGCTCAATTATTTTAATACTAGAGCATAAAACTAGTAACTTATAACAAAAGAGTCCGAAGAATGAACAGAATTCTAGTTGCTTACCACATTTTACAGAATACAACAGCAAATGTTCGACAAGCAGACAAAGAAGAAATGAAGAGAGATGGAATTCCAGTCGATCAATTGAATGTATTAGATAAAGCTCCCGTTTGGCCATATATTTTCGCTTCATTTTTTAAAAAAAAAATTGAAAACATTGTTTGTGTTATGAAATATGATCATGTTTTGGGGGAAAAATTTTCAAGTTCAAAACTTAACTTTTCTTCAAATAAAATGCATGTCCAAACACAACTTCAACTTTCAAAAATTCTTTTTTCAAGTTTCTATCAAATCTATGCTCGAACGCTAGCAAAATTTCAATATAGCAAATGGAGTAAACACAAGGTGAAATCATTAGAAAGACGGAAAATTATGTGCTAATTGCACCTATATAGTTCAACCCTCAACTGTAAAAGGGGTTGGCTCCAACTTTATGTGGAGTATGGAGTAAAAACAAGGTGAAATCATTAGAAAGACGGGAAATTATATGCTAGCTGCACCTATATAGTTCAACCCTCAGCTGCAAAAGAGGCTGGCCCCAACTTTATGTGGAGTATGGAGTAAACACAAAGTGAAATCATTAGAAAGACGGGAAATTATATGCTAGCTGCACCTATATAGTTCAACTCTCAGCTGCAAACGGGGTCGGCTCCAACTTTACGTGGAGTAAGGCTTGTGCCTTAGGCCCCCAAATTTAAGGGGTCCCATTTTTCAAAAATAATAGATTCATATGTACTTAAAAATAATATTTAATGTTTTTAATACAAAACTAGAGTTTTTAATATAAAGCAAAAAAAAAAACTTTTTAGATATATTAATAAAATAATTGACTTACTTAAAAATGGGTAGATGAATAGTTTTCATAACTTTTAGTTTTCCGTTTTTTTACTTCGTTAAAATATTTGCTTTCTCTTCCTTAATTTGTCCAAGTCAATCTTTCTTTTTTTTCCAATCTCTTCATATTTCAAAAAACCCTACATATTTTTTGTGTTTCTCTTTGATATTCTTACTCACTTCTTTCTCCAAGATTCATTACTCGTGCCTTCTTTCTCCAAGATTTCACTAGTTTAAGTGTTCAACAATACTTTTAAACTTCTAATAGTTCTATACTTCTATTACTTTGAAAAATATTATCTAAGATCAAGAATACCTCGAGAAAGATTACATAAGTTGGCTATATTATCAATCGAACATGAATTATTAGAGAAAATCTATTATAAAAAAGATTATTAAATACTTTATATCTCAAAGAGTTAGAATAATAGACTTCAAATAAAAATATATCTTATAACTTTCTTTTAAATATTTATGCCTCATATTAAACTTTAGCTTTAGGCCATGTATGTGCTTGAGCTGCCTCTGACTGCAAACATAAGTAGCCAAAAAGAAACAAAAAAATTGCAATGGTGAAGATTTTTTGCCTTAAAATGGAGGGTCCAGTTGCTCATATGCCAGTTGGTTAGAAAATTAGTAGAGCAATATAGGACAATGAAGAATGACTTGCATATGGTGTTCATTGATCTGAAGAAAGTATACGACAACGTTCCGAGAAAAGTACCATGGAGGTATTTGGAGGCTAAAGGTGTGCATGTAGCGTATATTAAGGTGATTAAAGACATGTATGATAGAGCTAAGACACGGGTGAGGATGGTTGGAGGAGACTCAAGTCACTTACCCAGGGATCTGCCCTTAGCCCGTTTTTATGTTCCTCGGCGATAGACGCATTGACGCGACACATTCAAAAGGAGGTGTCATGGGGTATGTTATTTGCAGATGATATATTTCTAATTCGATGAGACGCGAGGTGGTGTTAAAGAGATACTGGAGGTTTGAAGATAGACTCTTGAGTCTAAATGTTTCAAGTTGAGCAGGACTAAGATGGAGTATTTGGAGTGCAAGTTCAGCGACGTTACCGAGGAAGCGGACATGGATGTGAGGCATGATACACAAGTCATCCCTAGGAGAGGTAGTTTCAAGTACCTTTGGTCAATAATACAAGGTGATGGAGAGATTGATGAGGGAGTTACGCATCTTATCGTAGCAGGAGGGATGAAGGCTAGCTTCTAGTGTGTTGTATGATAAGAATGTACCAATGAAACTTAAAGGTAATTTCTACAAATAATGGTTAGACCGACTGTGTTGTATGGAGCAGAGTATTGGCTGGTATAAAACTTTAATGTCTAGAAGATGAAAGTAGCGAAGATGAAGATGAGGATATTGAGATGGATGTGTGGGCATACTAGGTTAGATAAGATTAGGAATGAAGTCATTAGGGATAAGTAAGGTGTGGCTCCCATGGAGGATAAGATGCGGGAGGCGAAGTTGAGATGGTTCGGGCAAGGTAAGAGGAGAAGCACAAAAGCCCTTGTTATGAGGTGTGAGAATTTAGCCTTGGGGGTATGAGGAGAGGTAGAGGTAGACCAAATAAGTCGTGGGGAGAGGTGATTAGGCGGGATATGGCGCAGCTGGAGCTAACTCAGGACATGATCCTTGATAGAAAGGTGTGAAGATCGAGGATTAGGGCAGTAGGATCGTAGGTAGTTGAGCGTTTTCCCTTGTACTCTCAATTCGATAGTATTAGTATTAGTATGTTGTCTTTTATTCTTAGATTGTTAATACTACCAAGCGTATAATTGTTGTCCTGGATTCGGCCTACTTTTTTATCTTGTTGTTGTTAATAGTTACACTATTCACTTCCTTTCTGTCATGACCCAAATTCCATTATAGGTCGTGATGGAGCCCAACATCGCTATTAGGTAAGACAACACTAATTAACTATTGACCTCTCATTTATTTTATTAAGCAACACATCCTACTTAAATTAAATTTAATGCATTCGATAAATAATAAATTATTAAGGCAAATGAAACAATAGTGACTAAAGGAGATCGTAATTAAACAATTATAACCCAAAAATCAAGTCTACTAATAAACGCCAAGGATCTAGTGTCACAAGTGTGTGGGTATCTAGTATAATATACAAAAGAGAGATTACCCTACTATCTGAAATAAAGAGACAGATACAAGCAAAAGAGAAACTTTGGTATGTTGCAGAACGGCTAGAGTGGGGCAGCTCACCGTAAGTCTCGTTCCGAATCAATAATGTGCTCCCGACGGATAGCTGCACATATCTCAGATCCTGTACAATTAAGTACAGAAGCGTAGTATGAGTACATAAACGATATGTACCCAGTAAGTATCTAGTCTAACCTCGAAGAAGCAGTGATGAGGGGTCGACTTGACACATACTAGGGCTAGCAATAATAACAGTGTAAGAATTCTAGATATGTACAATAAGTGGAAATAACAAACATTCAGAATGCGAAAATGGCTAACGACTCTATCATCAAGATTGAAGAAATCCGAACGTTTCCTTCTCTTAAACAAATATTCACCAAATAGTAAATTTACTTCAGTTAACTAGATGACTTCCAACACTTGTATAATACATAAATACCACCGAGGACGTCCGTCCTGATCCAACATAAAATATAAATTGTGCATTGTCGAGGGTCGAACGACGCGAACCATAATGCATATATTACCCCGCTCGCGAATCATCCATGTGATACTGTCAACATAACTTAAATAAATACCCCGCTCACGAATCATTCATGCAACACGGTTAAATATGAAAGTAAAGGTTTACCCCACTCGCGAATCATACCTGCGACGCGGTTAAAAATAAATTTTCTTAGATTACTTTAGTATTCCTCCATTCTTTTCAAAACACGAAGTTCGATGGAAACCTTTAAGGCCCCGATGTTTAAAGCAAGTTCAACTTCCTCCCACAATGTTTAGTAACAACTAAATTCTGCTACTTTGTATAGCAAACAATAAGCATAAAGTAATGACCATATCAACACAGCATGATGTGGGCCTATACTACCCGGACATTTGCATAATTAGTAGTTACGTACAGACTCTCGTCACCTAGTGCGTACGTAGCCCCCGCATATAATCACATATCAATTAAATTTACCTATGGGGAAATTTCCCTCTTACAAGGTTAGAAAAGAGACTTACCTTGCCCCAAAGCTTACTTCCGAGTTCAAGAACGCTCTCAAACCCTCAAACCGGAGCCGGACAAATCCAAAACTATCCAAACAAGGTAAAAACTAATCAATATAAGTTTCAAAGTTCACACTTCCTCTATTAGAGTGATTACCCAACCCAAATTACAAGATTCCCAAAATCCGCCCCCGGACGCACATGCCTCGATTCCGAAAACTTTCGAAGAAAATCGTTACCCAAAACCTTAGGATCAAGAATATGTGAATTTTACTAGATTCCATAACAAATTTCGTGGTTAAATCTTATTTTTATCAAAACCCTAGGTTTCATGCTAAACCCATAATTTTCACTAATTTACATATTGTAATCTACCCATAAACTATGTATTAAACCCACATAATGTAGGAATTACTTATCTCACAAAGCTAGGCTGAAATCTCCCTTTTTGAAGCTCCCAAATCACCAAAGTATTAAGTGAAGTGAGTCAGAAATGACAAACTCCCATATTAAATGAAGGCCACTGCCTTCAGCGACTTTCGCATTTGCGGCGAATGGACCGCACCTGCAGTCTCGCTTCTACGGACTAATGTCCGCATCTGCAGAAAGGGGCAGGACCGGCTAGGATCGCACCTGCGGACAGGTGAACGCACCTGCGGTTCCGCTTCTGCGGAAAAGGGACCGCACCTACCGAACCTAAGCTCTGCTCTTGGGCTGCATCTGTGTAGCTTCTCCCGCACCTGCGAGCTCGCACCTGCGGCCGTCCAACCGCGGGTGCGGTCACACCAGAACTAGTGCACCAGCAGCTCATTTTGAGCGTGGACTCGACTCGCGCGACGTCTGAATGGCATCCAGGGCCCCCGAGGCCCCGTCCAAACATACCAACAAGTTCAAAATCATAAGACGGACTCGCTCGAACCTTCGTTATGCTCGAGACAACATTAAAACTAAGAATCACACCCTAAAACCAATTGAATCAAACTTATGAACTTTAAGTCCTTCAATCTACTTCCAATGTGTCGAAACGTACTTATACTACTCGGAATGATACCAAATTTTGCGTGCAAGTCTTAAATGACATTATGAAACTATTCCTGATCTCATAATTCCATTTGGACCTCGATATCACCAAAACACGTTCCAAACCACATTTATAGGACTTATAAAGCTTTCAAGAATCAAACCTTCACTATTTGGCGCCAAAACACTCCCGGATCATCTGAAACCCGTTCCGGACATATGCCCAAGTCTGAAATATTTATACGAACCTATTAGAACCATCAAATCCCGATTCCAAGGTCGTTTACTCAAAATGTTGACCGAAGTCAAACTTGGTCTTTTAAGCCAACCTTAAGGAACCAAGTGTTCCGATTCCAACCCAAACTCTTTCAAATCCCGAACCAACCATCCCCGGAAGTCATAAATCAGTAAAAGCAAGTACGGAAGTCTTATTTAAGGGCACGGGGTTCTAGAAAGAAAATGACAGGTCGGGTCGTTATACTTTCATCATTTCTTTAGCTGAGGGTCTATCGAAAACAACCTCTCTACCCTCTAGAGGTAGGGGTAAGGTTGCGTACATCTTACCCTCCTCATACCTCACAGGTGAGAATACTTTAATCCCTAAATCATCATAAGGTCAAAGGCATTTAGAAAAAGGGGTAACACTGCTTATGTGTATAGGCTCCCATAAAATTTCCAGGATAGGGGAAATTACTGCTGTCAACACAATTCATGAACTTTAAACAATGAAATAGCAAAGAGACCTAAACAGGTTACATTGGAACAAATTCCGTGTTCGAATCCTTCAAAAATACAAGTCGTATTCCCAGCACCCATCAATGAGGTTTAAATCATGAATATTTAATTAATTTAATTAAAATATAAAGTCAAACTATACAATTGATGGAGGCAAAAAATACTACTCCCTGAGACGTGGTGGTGTTTGAAAGGGCAGGACATAAACTTTTGAAACTTGTAATCTAAATCAAGTCATAGATATTTCTATGGTTATAAATCATTGATATTCTTGCTGAGGCAGACTAAAATCGAAAGTATGCCACATAAATTGGGATGGAGTGAGTAGGTGATTTCTTCTCGTCTGTACAAGTCATAGTAGACAGAGTTAACCTATATATCTGGTGGTGGGAGAAAGCAGTTATCCAGCGAAATAATAGAGGTCCGTACGAGCTAATCTGGATACTAGTGTCGTGAAAAAGTGTTACTTGTTACAATGGAGATAAGAATATATAAACATAAAAGAGAATAGTTTTTTGAAACCTACAAGCCTAGGTAGGGAACAAGACCATTGTTGTTGAGAAATTTATTGGAATATGTGGCTAAGTGTAGCTAAGTGTATAAGATATGGGGACCTAAGTGTACATAATAAGAAGTTAGGGGTGTTAGAGTTATTATGGTTAGTTAATAACTAACTGTTAGCTAAGGTGTATATAGTCGGTTGCTTATATTCAATTAGCTCGATTGAGCTATTATCAAAAGATCAGAATTCTTCTCAAGATTCTCCTAACATGGTATCAGAGCTATGGAGAATGATCCATGGATACAAAATCTCAATTCAATAAATAGTTGAATCTCATAGTCCTGTTCTTAATTTCTCAACAGATCGATCAAATTTCTGCTCGATTCTGTCACAGTTTTTGTTTTTCTTCATTTCGATTATGCGATCTGGTTAAGTTTGAGCATGTTGATGGCAGAAAAGACAAAAATTGATTACACTCATCCCATGTTCTTGCAACCTTCCGACACTCCTGGACTGGTATTGATCCCAATTCAACTCACAGGATCTGAGAATTATGGCATGTGGAGTAGATCTACGCGTCTTGCTTTGAAGGAAAAACGTAAGTTAAGGTTCATTACTAGAACTTGTCTCAAGGCTTCATTTGAAGATGAATTGCATGAGAAATGGGAGGCATGCAGTGTAATAGTGCATTCATGGATCATGAACTCAATTTTGAAGGATTTACTGAGTGGAATCATTTATGCATCGGACGCACATGCAGTGTGGGAAGATCTTAAGGAACGATTTGATAAGGTGAATCGAGTGAGAATTTTCCAATTTCACAGAGGAATTTCGAGGTTATCACAAGGACCTGACTCTGTTGCTGTGTATTTCACAAAACTGAAGGAGTTGTGGGTTGAATATGATGTGTTTTTACCTTCTCCAAATTGTGGATGTGTGAAATCGAAAGAGTATGTTGTGCATCTGCATCAACAAATACTGATGCAGTTTTTGGATGGTCTGAATGACACTTATGATCAAGCTCGAAGAAAATTTTTGATGAAAACAACTGAACAAACACTCAACCAAGCCTATGGTATGATCACACAAGATGAAAGCCAACAGTCTATGGGAGGTAGTGCAATGGCAGAAAAGGTGGATCCTATGGCAATGCAAGTTGGAAGAGGTCAAGGTTTTCGAGGGAAGAAACAGCTCCTACAGTGTGAGCATTGCCATATAAAGGGCACAATAAGGAGAACTGTTTCAAAATCATTGGTTATCCTGAAGATTTCAGAGGAAAGAAGAATTATCAGACTAGAGAATATAGAACTAAGGGACATTTTGTTGTTGTCAACAATGTGGAGGTACTAGGAGCTTCAAACTCACAAGGAGCAGCACAGCAGAAAGGAGATTACTTCTTCACTGAAACACTGTACCAGCAGATACTTCATTTACTCAGCAGAGATGCAAATGTTGATGCTCAGACACAGGAAAACATGACAGGTAATATTGTGTATCTTGCTGCAAGTGCATCTAATGATAACTGGATAGTGGATTCAGGGGCCATACATCACATAGTATCATCACTAGAATTAATACAAGATGTCAAAATTGTAGAAAGTTATAAAAGGGAAAAGGTGAGACTACCAAATGGAGACAACACTAATGTTACACATATTGGTAGCACACAAATTTCAGAAAACACTAAACTGGAAAATGTGTTGTATGTTCCAGATTTTAAGTTCAACTTGATGTCAATTTCAAAGTTAGCCAGGGAATTATAGTGTGGTGATCTATTCCTACCCAAAATATGTATATTTCAGGACCTTTACACTGGTAGGGTGAAGGGGATTGGTAAGAAAACGTGTGGCCTTTATCTTATAAGAGGAAGAAGAACAACACAAATAGATGCTCATATCAGTTCGGTGGAGAGGAATAAAGACACAGGAGAACTTTGGCACAAAAGATTAGGACATCCTTCATTACCAGTAATGCAGTATATTTCCTTTTTGTATAATAAGATAGACAATGCCATACACAACAAATTTTCTGTCCGTCCATTGGCTAAGCCACATAGGTTGAATTTTCCTACTAGTGAGCACTTAAGTACTAAACCTTTTCAACTTGTTCACATGGATGTATAGGGACCTTATAAGGTAGCTACTCATGATAATAAGCACTACTTTCTTACAGTTGTTGATGATTTTACTAGAGCAAACTGGATTTTTCTCATGCAATTGAAAAGTGAAACAATCATATTTCTCAAACAGTTCTTTTGTATGGTGCAAAATCAGTTTGATGTTTGTGTTAAGACAGTTAGGGCAGACAATGGTAAGGAATTCTTTAATCATCAGTGGAATGATTTCTTGCAAAATCATAAAGTTATTCACCAAAGTAGCTGTGTGCACACTCCACAGCAAAATGGAGTGGCTGAAAGAAAAACATGCACATTTTAGATACAGCAAGGGCACTGAAGTTTCAGGATGGAATACCAAGCAAAATTTGGGGAGAATGTGTGCAAACAGCTGCAGACTGCCTACTAGAGTATTGGATGGTAAGAGTCCTTTTGAGTCGCCATATGGAAGACAACCCTCACTAGCACATCTAAGAACATTAGGATGTTTATGATATGCTACAAATGTGGTCAAGGAGGACAAATTTGTCCCTAAAGCCAGGGAAGCTGTTATGATGGGGTATTCCACTACTCAAAAAGGATATACACTACTTGATAGAAATACTAACTCCTTTTTTGTAAGCAATGATGTTATATTCAGAGAATCAATATTCCCTTTCCTTATCTCACAGCACCAGCAGTCTATGCCAACTAGTCAACCCCCTAGCTACATAGATGATGTCTTTGAAGCTATGTAAATGAAGGAGATGATCACCATGGATGCAGCACCCTCAGATGTAGCTCATGATGCAGATGACAATAGTGGTGATGCAGAAGGGCAGAAAGATATCACAAATATGGCTGATCATGATAGAGTTGATCATGCAGACTCATCAGGAAATAATGAATCACAGATATCAGATGAAGTGATCCCAGCTGAAATCTCAATAGCACCTACAGCCCCTACTCCTGTTAGACAGTCAACAAGAACCAAGACCCCTCCTATTTGGATGCAGGACTACTCAGTTAGTGGAAAGAAGAATTCCCAAAGTCTTTATCCAATATCAAATTTCCTATCGTATGATAATACCACACAACATTACAGGGATTACATCATGGCACTCTCAACAATCACAGAACCACATAGTTTCAAGGAAGCAATGGAAGATGACAGATGGATACAATCCATGAAATAAGAGATTGAAGCCTTAGAGGACAACAAGACTTGGGTTGTGGTGGATCTGCCACCTGGGAAATCTTTTATTGGCTCAAAATGGGTCTACAAAATCAAGTATAAATCCAATGGAGAGGTGGAGAGGTTTAAGGCTCGACTTGTTGCCAAAGGATATAATCAACAAGAAGGGCTAGATTATCATGAGACCTTTTCACCTGTTGCAAAAATGGTAACAGTTCGATCAGTGATTGCATTAGCTGCCTCCAAAGACTGGCATATCTTTCAAATGGATGTTTTTAATGCCTTTATGGAAGGAGACCTAGAGGAGGAAGTTTACATGGACCTACCACAAGGTTTTCAAACACATTGGGAGAATAAGATTTGCAGGATATTGAAGTCTCTCTATGGACTTAAACAAGCATTGAGGCAGTGGAATCTTAAGCTCACAGAAGCCTTGCTTAATGCAGGCTTCAGTTAGAGTGCCTATGACTACTCCTTGTTCACAAAGAAGTCTGGAAATGAGATAGTGACAATCCTAATCTATGTGGATGATATATTACTAACAGGAAGTAGCATGGAACTCATTAATGAAGCCAAGTCAGTATTACATCATAAGTTCAAGGTGAAGGATTTGGGTGAGTTAAGATACTTTCTGGGCATTGAAATCTTGAGATCTAAGAAGGGGATTCTTCTCAACCAGAGAAAATATACTCTGGAACTCATCTTAGAAATGGGCTTAAGTGGTGCTAACCCTGTTGTTACTCCTTTAGAACTCAATAAGAAATTGACTTCTATTGAGTATGATAAGGGGATTGGAAATCAAGGTCTTGATCCCTTGACAGATGCCACTGGTTACCAAAAATTGATTGGAAAATCCTTATATCTCACAGTCACCAGACCAGACATTAGCTATGCAGTGCAAGTCCTAAGTCAGTTTATGCAAGCTCCAAAAAGGTCTTACATGGATGCTTCTACTCGTGTGGTGAGGTATCTCAAACAAGAGCCAGGAATGGGAGTGATCATGCGAAGACAACAAGTAGATGCTTTGATTGGATTCTGTGACTCAGACTGGGCAGCATGCCCAATGAGTCGAAGGTCAGTCAGTGGTTATCTTGTCAAGTTTGGAGATTCTTTAATCTTTTGGAGGTCCAAGAAACAACACACAGTCTCACGCAGCAGTGCTGAAGCTGAATACAGGAGCATGGCATCTGTAGTAGCTGAGATTGTATGGCTGAGGGGATTGTTTGCAGAACTTGGGACACCAATTCACCAACCAGTTTTGTTGTTCTCAGACAGTAAGGCAGCAATTCAAGTAGCAACTAATCCCATCTTTCATGAACGTACAAAACACATTGAAATAGACTGTCATTTCATCAGGGAGAAACTCAAGGAAGGAATACTGCAAACTCAATATGTCTCTACACAACATCATCAAGCAGACATTCTCACTAAAGGGCTGGCATCACCTCAACATCAGTTTCTACTTAGCAACCTTGGTGTGTTAAACATTTTACACCCCTCAGCTTGAGGGGGAGTATTAGAATATGTGGCTAAGTGTATAAGTGTAGCTAAGTGTATAAGATAAGGGGACCTAAGTGTACATAATAAAAAGTTAAGGGTGTTAAAGTTATTATGGTTAGTTAGTAACTAATTGTTAGTTAAGGTGTATATAGTCGATTGCTTGTATTCAATTAGCTCGATTGAGCTATTATCAAAAGATCAGAATTCTTCTCAAGCTTCTCCTAACAAAATTGAATGAGCTTGTGATCCTCCTCAGGTGTCCATCCTCCTTTCTTATCACAACATGCTCTTATTCTCCCCATCATATATATATAATACACTCACATTTTCTCTCTATTTATCTGTCCTTAAGCTATGAAAAATGAGTCTTTCTAGGAAGAGATGAGGTAAACGTAGAAATATTGACTTGTCAAATGCAGTAAGCAGTAAGCATGTCCTTAGCCGGCTACACATTTAATGCAATGATATGATTTCTGTAGACTACTATTCTCTCAATTTTAATTTATATAATTCTGAATCCTATTTTCATTTATGACAAACACTCTTTCTTCTTTCATCTATTCCAAAAAGAATGTTATCTTTTTAAACAATTAACAACCCATTGTACTCTAAACTCCATGTTCTTGTAGTCGCACAAATAACATATTATGTTTAAACCCATAAATTTCAAAAAGAATTCTTTTATTAAAATGAAATGGGGAAGTAAGACTTCTATTTTATAAGTGGCACAGTGTTTTTTTTTTAACTTCAAATACTCTCTTCTTCTTTTTTAATTTCAACCAAATATATAATGCTTACGTACCATCTCTTTTTTAAACTATCACTAATATATAATCTATAAGCCAAATCTACTTTTTTCTTAGTTCTTATAGGTCAAATTAACATCTTATATCATGTATAGTCCCTCCGTTTAAATTTAGATGGTATATTTTTTTATTAGTCTGTATCAAAAATAATGACACATTTCTATAATTTCAAATAATTTACCTTTAAACTTTTTATTTTAACCAATTTTATCTTCAGTGAGAAGTTTTTATAATCATACAAATGTCGTTGCCCCACAAAGCTTTTATCTCTTAAACTTTTAAGATCCCAAATTTCAAAAGTCTCCCTTTTTTTCTTAAACTCCGTATCGATTGAAACTAGCTCGTTTAAATTAAAAAAGAGGGAGTATAAAATTAGTTTTGGATGGACCTAGATTTACTAATGCAGATAAATGTATTTGTAGGCAACGAAAAAAATTGAAACAAAAGTTGCATTTAATGTCCGCCTCCATTTCAGATCTTATTTACCAAAATCAGAGGTTTGGGAATTTAATTTGATAAGAGAGTACTAAAGCAGAATAAGCTTTTGGGGTTTAATGCACAGGTAGAGCGAGAGACAAACAAATCTCATAACAATGCAATACCATGCATTAAATTCAATTGAAATCAGCTTAAAATGCATTAAAATAATATATATAGAGAGAGAGACATACTAATATTCCCTTTGTGTCAAATTATTTGTTGTATTTTTTAAAAATAGTTGTTTCAAATTATTTATCTAAAATTCAAGACAAAATTAATTATTATTATTTTCTTATTTTATTCTTAGTAATAATTATTCTTGAAAATAGAGATGACATATAAATAGAATAAATATTCGATGAAGAGAGATTATATTCTCAAATATAAATAAAGGTAAAATAGGCAAAAATTCCTAATTAATAATTCTTAAGAGTCGTATAAAAAAAAAATACGACAACTAATTTGAGAGGGGAGGATAACTTTTAGATAGTATTATAGTTTTGGATTCATTTGAACCCAAATCTTTTAGCCTAAACGTTGATACATCTGTTAAAATCCACTTGAATTTTTGAAATTATTGAACTATAAACTCATAACTCAAAAAAGATAATAAGTTCATCAGTTAAAAGCAGAACACTGAACTCATAGAATTAAAATTTCACCTACAATATTTAATTTGTACACAATTTTAGCGAATAGAATTAAACGGCATACGTTCTTCTATGTGTAGAAGAAGTATTTATAGGTACGC
This sequence comes from Nicotiana knightiana, assembly GCA_005239525.1. Classification (NCBI taxonomy): domain Eukaryota; kingdom Viridiplantae; phylum Streptophyta; class Magnoliopsida; order Solanales; family Solanaceae; genus Nicotiana; species Nicotiana knightiana. The sequence goes on along the minus strand of ML411861.1, from coordinate 14,103 downwards.
CGCTCTAAACTCCATGTATCTTGTTTTTGTTTTATGATCAGATTTTGAGATATAGAGTATATAGGGTAGGGGTGGGCATATATCGGGTAAAACTGATAACCCAAATCGTTAATTTTTTATTGGGTTATCAGTATTGGGTTATTGGGTTAACGGTTCGGTAACAGGTCAAAAAAAAATTTTTATTGGATTATTGGTTCGGGCTCGGTTTGCAATTCTGTTATTGGGTAAAAACCGATAACCTAATAAGAATGAACTAATTTACTAATTTACCCTTAAGTATATACATACTATACTATACTAGGGTTTTATTTTCATAATTCCTCTTCAGTTCTCCGCCAGTCTCAAATCCTATTCTCAAATCTCAATTGTTTCTGTCACAGTACCGCACCCCTACTTACCTCTGTTCACCGCCAGCCTGCCTCACTAGTTCTCCGCTAGTCTGCCTCACCAGTCACCAAGGCTCACCGTCAAGACTCAGGCCGGCACTCGTCAGTCGCATCGTGTAAGTTTTGGCTCAGTATTTATCTGTTTGCTTCTTGTGCATTGTTTTGATTTTTGCTTACTCTTGTTCTTCTCTTATGTTTGGCTTTTTATGCTGATGAATGATGATTGTTTTTTTCTTTGATTTATTCTTCAATTGGAATCCCCTCAATACTAGTCCCACTATAATGGAGGAGTAATTTGTGTCTTCTTTTCTTCCCTTTATCCACTCCCTTGAGGGCATTCGTATAATCTGTTGTTTGTTCATTAAAAGTGACAATAATAATCAGTAGAATGTAAAGCAAAAGGGACTTTTGATTACTGTATTTGTAAAATCGTTCTCAATTGTATTCTATCTTCAAATGTATGTTTTACTTGAAGATAATTGAAAACTCGACACTCGACAGTTTTATATATTGCGAAATTATTTTAGTTGTTTTATCTTATCGGGTAAACCGATAACCGAACCGATAATGATCGATAACCGATTAACCGATAACTGATAACCAATATCTTGTCGGTTTGGTTATCGGGTTATGATATTTGTAAACCGATACGCAAAACCGATAATGTTCAAAACCAAACCGAACCGACCGATGCCCACCCATAATATAGGGATCCCTAGCTGTGGAAACCTGCTCTGCTCTGCTATGCTCTGCTCTTAGCCAGTGAAATTATTGGCAATCAAAGCCTATGTTTTGTTGTCTTTTATTCGTTTGGTTCTCTCTTTTTTTTTCTTTTTTTCTTTTTTGAGTTATGTATTGTTATGTACGTAATTAAAAAAAAGGGAACTTTTTCCTTCTTATACAATATTAAAAGTTATTTATTCAAATTGTCTTAGTATATTACCCACCCCAAACAAAGATTATTTATAAATTATATACAATTCATTATTAATGCCTTGAATTAGGAGATTTAATTATATCTTTTTCCTTTTTTCTCTCCTCTCCTTTTTCTTCACTGCCGCATCTCTCATCAATTTTTCTTTCTTTCTTTATCTTTCTCTCTCACCGTTTTTCTCTCTCAATAAGGTAAGTCTAAAAATTATCTTCTGCCAATCAACCCACTGAAGTAACCTCCAGGTCGTAGGAATTGAAAATTTGAACACTAATATATCATAAATATTTGAATTCGAATTTGGGTTTTCAAAAATTATTATTTGTTTGGATTATGTGTTGTTGCAAACAATTGAGAGTATTATTTGGAGTTTATATCTCAATTTTGAGGGTGTTTTGGTGAAGATTAGACTTGATTTTAACTGAATTTTATATTGAAACTCGAAGAAGAAGACATGACATACTTTTCAGAATATTGGTGATATATGACATGTATAATTTGAGAAGTATGTCATGTCTTCTTCTACGAGTTTCAATCTGAAATTCAGCCAAAATCAAGTCTAATCTTCACCAAAACACCCTCAAAATTGAGATATAAACTCTAAACAATGTTCCCAATTGTTTGCAATAACACTCAATCCAAACAAATAATGAATTTTAAAAATTCAAATTCAATTTCAAAGCTTCAAAGTTTTTTAATGATTGTCAATAGTAGAAACTCTATACAATAAGAAATCCATTGATGAATTACTACAATATCTTCGTCTTGAATTTAGTAATTCTTTTCAATGTCTGTAATCCGCACTTTTGAGTTGCAATATTTGTTCTGTGAACTCTAAATTTTATAATAACCAATTAAATGTGAAAGTTCCACTGTCAGAAATCATATTCTTTTATTAAGATCACACTACTGGAAACAAAGCTAGACGATGCATACACAGGAAAAAGCAGAGAGTGACACGAAGAGAGAGAGAGTGGACAAGTATGAAGGATTAAGGAAATAACTAATATTCCTTATTCAATTCCTAATATAAAGGGATACTCATTTAAAATATATTTGTATATAATTGATAAATTGTATATGCCTATGTAATTAAATTGAAAATTTGAACAAAGAGGGTACTAAGATTTCAAATAATGTATAGGAATGTAAAAATCCCTAAAAAAAATTTAAAGAAAAATTATGATGTTAAAAGTAGGTCCATTTGATTAAGGTCCAAGGAGCAGAAGGATGTCATGTAAGCCAACTAGTTAAGTGGGCGTTTGGACGCAAGAATTGTGAAATTACGGGAAAAAGTGAAAAAATATTTCAAGTAAAAATGATATTTAAAAATTTGAGTTGTGTTTGAACATGAATATAATTTGGAGCTGTTTATAAAGTTTTGTGAGTGATTTGAAGTGAAAATTTTGAAAAAGGATTTTTTGGAGTTTTACAAATTTCCGAAAAAATCCAAAATTCAACTTCAAGTAAAATTTAAAATTTTCATGACCAAACATTGATTCCAAAAATAAAAACGAAAATTTTCGAAAAAAAAGTTATAAAAAAAATTATGGCCAAACGTGCGTAATTTGAATTTATAAATTGTTTGCTACTTTATTGTTTTGCCGATGTACAATTTTGCGTAGGGTGTCACACTTCCCACTTTAGAGACATAACATTCTTGCCGATATTTGACCCACTGTAATCTCAAAGATGTGAAATCACTACAACTTAATTGAGGTTTATCTCACCATCTATCTTGATTATTTGTAGTTTCCTTGAACTAAAATGAATGGTTAAGTTTACCACTCCCTCGCGATAAAACAAATTATTATACCATATTACTAGAGTCTAGACTTACATCTTTAAATTCAACACCTCTCCTATATTTTGCCGATTCAAAATACGCCCCAAGGTGTTAAACCTCAAAACGGTAAAAACTGTACGAAGCGCCCTATTTAGGCGCCCCTTTTTAACCTGTAGCCGCTTTATTTTTATGTTTGCACCCGTATTCGTTTTTTTGTTAAAAGCCTTTCGAAAAAATAATTTTACCCTTTTTATTAAAAGACTACTTTCTCTTCAAGTAAACCTCATTCCTCTACTTTGCAAATACTCTCTCTCTCTCTTTCCCGTTCTTTGCTTTTACGAAATCAAAACGGTTATCGTCATTATTTTTTGATTTTTCATCTGTTTGTTCGCCAACAATATCACGTATAATCACATGTACATTGCAGTAACTTTATACTTTAATTTCTGGGTTTTGTTTGTTTTTGTGATAGTCATGTTCTATAGGGTTTTGTTTGTTTTTGTGATATTCATGTTCGATAGTTTGTTAGGGTTTAGTTCTATAGTGATTTTTTGTCATGTATACCTTAATTTTATGGAGATGATGTTTTTTATTTTTTGTGTTTAATTATTGGTATTAAATTTGTGCTTTTCTGAAGTTTTTTGTTTTGTAACTGGNAATATTACGTATAATCACAGGTACATTGCAGTAACTTTACGATTTAATTTCTGGGTTTTGTTTGTTTTTGTGATAGTCATGTTCTATAGGGTTTTGTTTGTTTTTGTGATATTCATGTTCGATAGTTTGTTAGGGTTTAGTTCTATAGTGATTTTTTGTCATGTATACCTTAATTTTATGGAGATGATGTTTTTTATTTTTTGTGTTTAATTATTGGTATTAAATTTGTGCTTTTCTGAAGTTTTTTGTTTTGTAACTGGTTAACTTCAGCATTTTAGCAGGTGATGTTTTGTTTTGTTTTTTGGTTAGTAGCTGATGTTTATTGTTTTATTTTGGTGCACTTCAGTATATTGGGTGCTTAAGTTTTTTTGTTTTGTTTTGGTGATATGCTGAAGTTTTTGAACGTGTGTGTCTGTTTTGTATTTTGTAACTGGTGAACTTCATCTTGTTTTTGTTTAGGAGCTGATGTTTTTTGTTTTGTTTTTGTGAACTTCAGCATATTGGGAGCTTAAGTTTTTATTTTGTTTTGGTGATATGCTGAAGTTTTTGAATGTGTGTGTATGTTTTTAATGAACATTCTATAAATTCTTTAGTTAGGGAGATGAAGTTTTGTTTGTGTTTTTTGTTATATTTTTTTGAAAGTTGGAGCTGAAGTTTTCTTTTTGTTTAATTATTGGTGTTATATTTTTATGAAAGTGGGAGCTGAAGTTTTGTGTTTTGTAACTGGTGAACTTCAGCTTGTTTTTGTTTAGGAGCTGAAGTTTGTGCTTCGGTTTGGTGAAACTTCAGCATATAGGGAGCTGAAGTTTTTGGTTTGTTTTGGTGACCCTTCAACATATTGGGAGCTGAAGTTTTTGTTTTATATTTGTTGAGTTTGTCTTCTTTGAGCTGAAGTTTTTAACTGATATCTTTTACTTTCTTTCAACAGATGGCTTCTACAAATCCTACAGCACCTTCAAATCCTCCAGCAGCTAAAGCATCTAAAAATCGTGTACTATCAAAAGGTCCTTCAGTCCTTATTGTTCCTCCTACAAGAGCAGGGGCAAGATATTTTGAGTTTTGAGATTGGTTTAACTGTCGTGCTTACTGGAAGGGTAACCAAGATTTGAAGAGTTTAATCAAAACTTTCTTGACTCCTGCACAAGAAGATAAGCTAACTAATGGTAATTTTTGGTATATTTTGGTTATGGAGAACTTCAAATGCAGCATGAAGTTGGTTCATTGCTTGTGTCTTTCTCGAATATTCACCAATGATCGAGACTCCATTAGTTTCAAGATTTTTGGGCATAATGTATCGTTCACCCTTGAAGACTTTCACATTATGTGCGGTTTGAGGATTATCGCACATAATGTTGAAAAACCATCTAAACGAGAGAGCACGATTTTGAAACGATATTTTGGTAAGTCTAAGGGTGTGACATTGAAGGACATTGAAGATTTTATGTCCCGTAATGAAATTCAGAAGGATGATGTAAATTTCAAACATGTATGTGAGAGTGATGAAGATGATATTAAACTTATGGAAATTATTGTTGTGGAGTCTGTTTTATTTGGTAAAAAGAATGAATCAACGGTGCTAGAGGATTATGCAACCATTGTCGAAGATGATAATGCTTGTGCTGATTATCCTTGGGGTAATGTGTCTTATGAGAAGCTCATTACGTCAATGAAACATGCATTGGATAACCAATCCAACGAACATTCAACTGAGTATATTGTTGGTGGATTTCCATAACCGTCGTGTGTTTGGTTCTATGAGCGTTTACCCGATCTTCGGAAGAGGTATATTAAAGACGACGAGTACCTTGATTCCCCTCAGGTTCCCAGGATGTTACGTTATGTATGTGTGGGAGAGCCTAAATATAAAGAACTTGAGAAATATTTCAGTAATCATTCTGTAAGTGAATGTTTTTTTATTTTTTGTAGTTTTGTTAATATGTTGACGTATTACTTTTATTTTATTTCATAATATACTTTTTTTATATTAGACAGGAATATCGGAATTTTAAGGTATTGGATATAATTCCTACAGAAGAGGAATTGAATTCAATGCCTTTGATTGGATAATTGCCATGCAGCCGGATTCGTTCAAGGGTAGTTAATGCGGTTCCTTCAACAGGTGAATCACCACGTAGTTGGAGTCGATCAAAAGAAACCCGTCGAACTTTAACTAGTGAATCACCTCGTACCCAGAGTTGTTCTAACCGTTCTATAACGACGTTTGACAATGAATTAGTCAATAAAATATGTTCTGTAAGTTTGTGTTGAATTTTTATTTTTGCTTTTGTGTTTTTGTAAAACTACAACATGTTTTAAGCTGAAGTTTTGTTCTGTTTGTGCTGAACTTCAGCATTCTAGTAGCTTAAGTTTTTGTTCTCTTTGTGATGAACTTCAGCATTCTAATAGCTGAAGTTTTGTTCTGTTTTTCCTGAACTTCAGCATTCTGGTAGCTGAAGTTTTTGTTCTCTTTGTGATGAACTTCAGCATTCTAGTAGCTGAAGTTTTTTGTTCTGTTTTTCCTGAACTTCAGCATTCTAGTAACTGAAGTTTTTGTTCTTTTGTGATGAACTTCAACATTCTAGTAGCTGAAGTTTTGTTCTATTTTTCCTGAACTTCAGCATTCTAGTAGCTGAAGTTTTTGTGTTTTTGTTCTCTTTGTGATGAACTTCAGCATTCTAGTAGTTGAAGTTTTGTTCTGTTTTTCCCGAACTTCAGCATTCTAGTAGCTTAAGTTTTTTTTCTCTCTATGATGAACTTCAGCATTCTTTTGTACCTGAAGTTTTGTTCTGTGTCTCTATACTAGAGGGTAATGAGTGAGGTTAAAAGGCATGCAGAAGCAGAAAAGAAAAATAATTGCGAAAGAAGTTGTTGCGCAGTTTAAAGAGGATGAGCGATCTGCTATTGTTGATGCGGTTTTTGGAAAAGTCAAGATAAGCTAATTTATAGAGAAGTCTTTTTTTTTCTTTGTTAATGTTATTTAGATTAATCATTGCTAGTAATTTTTTTCTAGGAATATTTTGATGAGAAGTTTCAAGAGTTGTTTAAGATTGTCGACAAATCAAATAGAACTGACGATGGATCCATTATGAAGTCTCGACAATATGATAGGATGAATTACTCATTTGAGCATCTATCGAATATTAATGTTGCTCATGATGAAGCGCATAAAAATGTTACACCTGTGACAGTGGATGTTGAAGGAGATCAACGTGTTGAACAACAATTTAACAACGAACATCCCAGTGTTGATCGACCGAGCAAAGATGTAATTGATGAACAATTATCAACTGTGAATGTTGGAAGCAAGAAAGGTGTAGATGATCAAGTTGTTGATTATGAAGGAGATGCACCAAGTTGTGCTTTGGGCAGTTGTAACGACCCGACTGGTCGTTCCGTGAGATCTACCCCATTTCCCCTATTTCTATATTTGTTATGTATCGTTATCTTGTTTTTTATGTGTTGGATCGGTTGGTTTGGGTCCGGAGTAGTTATGGTGAGAGTTTAGGCATTTAGCCTTTTAAAGTAGCCTAATAATTGAGAAAGTCAACTGAGAATTGACTTATTGGTAAACGATCTCAGAATGCAGATTTTATGGCTCGAATAGCTTCGTTAGGTGATTTGGGAATTGGGAGCGTGTTCAGAATATTTTTGTGATGTCCGGAGTAGAATTAGGCTTGAATTGGCGAAAGTTAGTTTTTGGAAATTTCCGGTCGGTAGTGAAAAATAGGCTATCGAGGTCGGAATGGAATTTCGGAAATGGGAACGATTTCGTAATGTCATTTTGGATATGTATGCAAAATTTCAGGTTAATCGGAGGTGTTTTGGTTGGTTTCAGCGTAGTTGGCAAATTTTAGGAGTTTCAAAGTTCTTAGGCTTGAATTTGATGAAAATTTGGTGTTTTCGTGTTGTTTTTGGTGTTTCGAGGGCTCGACTAAGTTGGAATAATGATACGGGGTGTGTTGGTATGTTTGGTTGGGGCCCCGAGGGGCTCGGGATTGATTTCGGATGGTTGACGAGAAGTTGGAGTGATTTTTGGAAATCTGTTGTGCTGGTTTGCTGGTGTTTTCGCACCTGCGGAAGGGGAGTCACAGATGCGATTGCGCAGGAGCGGAGAGAAAGGTCGCAGGTGCGAGTTTTGCCTATGTAGGGAATGGTCCGCAGGTGCGAGGGGTTTGTCGCACCTGCGATGTCGCTGGTGCGGAAGGTGCATCGCACCTGCGAAGCCGCAGGTGCGGAAAGGTGGTCGGAGGCGCGAGAATTGGCCAGTTAAGTGAGTCTCACAGGTGCGCACCCTGGGACCGCAGGTGCGGCCAATTTTCCGCAGGTGCGGAAATGACTGTGCAGAACATTATAAAAAGGACCCCTCCGCGAAATTTATTAGTTTTCATCAATTTGCATACGAGAGGAGTCCATTGAAGGTGGTTTTGAGAGAGAATTTCAACGTTCATCAGCAAAGGTAAGTTCTTTGGTTGTTAATTGTGGTCCGATTTTGGTGTTCTTGGTATGTATAGAATCTTGGGAGGACGAGGTTTCTAATGATGTAAAAAGCCCGGGGCTCGGGTTTGGCCGAGTTTCGAGATTTTTGATTAAATTGATAATTTTCGATTGGGTTGTGTTAATTGAGTATATATTAATGATGTTGAACTAGTTTTGGCTAGATTCGGAGCAATCGGGAGCCAATTTCAGGGGCAAAGTCATAGAGGACTAGTGTCGCGGCCCGGTAGAGGTAAGTAGTGGTCTTAAATCTTGTCCTGAGGGTATCGAACCCTGGACTGCATTATTTTCTCATTGAATTTGGAATTGTGCACATATCGGATGACGAATATGTGGCGCGTAATGATTTTTGGATTGGACTAGGTCCTCTCCACGGCAACTAATGAGTTGCATATTTACTCAAAATCG